>MU271646.1:0-35930 GCA_021432655.1 Atractiella rhizophila
GAGCTCGAAGACGTCGTCGCTGCTGGCGATTGGGCATTCGCGAAGAATGGGTTGGCAGTCTCCAAATATGTCGTTGCAAAAAGGTTTGGATACGGAGGTGTACCCCGACGGCCGCTTCCTCAGGTTGCTGTCGAGGCTGGAGAGAAAGCGGATGAGGCCATGGGAGAGCTGTTGAGAATAGAAAGGGAGTTGACAAATGGGTTTGGGTTTCGTTAGAAGATTTCAAGGCACTGTAGAGGACCACAGAATAATGTATCAATGGCTCCAAAGTCACCCTAAAGCCGGCCCAGGCATAGTTGAAGTTGTCCAGTTTAGCCAGCAGTCTAGTAAAGTGAGGGCGTCAGCGACATTAGTGCAGCTATTTCGCTGTCCGCTGCAACATTACCACAGCGCTGTGGCCCCTTGGCCATGCAGCACCACCCCTCAGGCCAATTTTCTCCAGAGCTTCGATAAACTGAACAACTGAACTATGCCTCTGCATCGTCTACACATCTCCGGAATCTCGCACACAACAACTGCACAAGAGTTGGAAAGCCGTTTCTCGAGCTTTGGCAAAGTCCTTCCTGACAGTATCGCTGCATTGGGAACGAAAGATGGAAATGGTATGTATGACCCTTCCCCTTGACTGTAATTTGTCTAATGCATTGATCAGACAAACCTCGAAAATTTGCTTTTCTAACCCTTGACTGTACTGAGGAGAATCTCAAACGGTGTTTCTCCCTCCTTTCCGGCTCAAAGTACAAAGGCGAGACTCTGAGAATTTCCCTAGCGAAACATCCGGATTTTCAAGAGAAGTGCGTTACCGTTTACTTTGTAGATAGAAACTTAAGGTATGGGCAGATTGCAGAGGGAACGCGAGGATGCAGAAAATCACAAGTCCAAAAAACGCAAGAGGAAACTCCTTAAAGGGACGGAAGGGAAGGAAGTACATATGGATGCGTTGACCACGAAAGACAACTACTCTAGTCGCCATGTCAGTGCTGTTTTTGTCCCCAATTCCGCCTTTGAACCAGTCAGGTAGGGTTGGATCGCTCATCCTCGCAGGGCCAATTCTCCTATATTCCCTATCGTCGCTCGACCAGACCGTCCCATCCAGCCTCCGAAACCATCAAAACCATCGTCTTCCTCCTCCAACAAACAACCTGTCAAAATTTTGCCCCATGTTCGCCTCAATCCACTGGCATATCCGTCGCGGAAGCATCTTCGTGAAAAGGAACTCAAATATGGAAGAGACCGCGTGATAGCTGGCCGAGATCGTGGTGATTGGGAGTGTGAGGTCGATGCACAAAAAGGCGAAATTAGATGGCAGAAACTTGGAGGAGAGGATGCAGAAGTCTGGGATTTTGATGGTCGCTCAGCGAGGCTACGGCAACACCGGACTAAGGTGGAGGAAGATGACGATGCTGCTTCGTCTACGTCTTTCGCAGCAGCAGATCGCCCTGGCTCTGATGCAGAGGAGAACGTCGATCGTAATGACCTGTTAGTCCGAACGGTGAAAGAGAAAGAGTTACAGGAACGCATCATGAAGAGTTTGGGATTAGGTATCTTTGAAGCGCCGCAGACAGATGAAAGCGGAGAGAGGGGCAAACGTGCGCGAGAATTGATGACTATGGATGCACAAACTGCGGCATCAAGTGTTGTATCTAATGGTTATCAGCCAGTCGGGAGATGGATGGTGGAGGATAGCGACGAGGAAGAAGATGAGGAGGCGGCAGCGCCTACATCGCACGATACTTCTACCAAGAAGGCGGATCATGCCGAATTCAACTCCAGTTCTAGTTCTAGCTCCAACTCCAACTCTGGAGAAGAAGGGGCTGACGCTATGGATGTTGAGGAGATCAAGGAGCAGGCATCATCAGTTGAAGTTGCAAAGGTTTCCGTACCGAAATTGAAAGATATCTTCAAACCGCAAGAAGGATGTGCGTGTTTCCTACCTCTTTCCGTCATCATCTAAAGAGGAAACAGTCTCCTTTTCCTTTTCATCTCTCATCCCAACGGAGCTCCTGGACCCCGTCGAATCAGCCCTTCCGATTGCTGAACAGACAGAACACCATGTTCCCATTCCCCCCCGTCCAATCCATCCATCACGACAGCCACAACTCTTCTTTCCCGTTCCTCGCTCTTCCAAAGGCACCCAGGTTCTCGAAAGCTGGGGTCTCACCACACCTCAGACAGACGCATTGAGACTTCGCGCAGAGAGTGGTACAGGTTGGCTCAGCCTAGCGTCCAAATGGAAGCGCACAGAGACTTCGTTAGTCCTTAGGTCATGTTCACTTAAGTCAATGACTTGACGAGTTGAATCAGGGATATTATCCGCGAGAAGCACGAAGAGAAGAGGACGAGGCTGACCGAACTTGTGAGAAAGCGGCACAGAGAAGCTAATCGACGTTTGAAAAAGACAAAGGGACGGTCACGAGCGTTTGGAGACGAACATTAAATGCATTTTTAATTTGTTGTGTCGACAGGCAACTCATCCATGACATGTTGATTTTCAGCGGCTTCCCTCACTCTCCTATGTGTTCGTAGGCCGCAATACATGGACGTGATCACGACTTTGGGATTGGGACACACTGCATGCGCTTTCAGATTCATAAGATGCTTGAAAGCGACGATGTAGCACAACTTGCTTCCCCATGGTTCGCCAAATAGATAACTCTGCCAACGAAAGTTGGGACTTTCCCAGAGCTTTTGGGAGTGAGCAAAAGAGTGCTCATACATAGCCGCAGCCTGCTTGCATGCTTTAGGTCAAAAGCTCAACAGATCAGGTCTGGGACGGACCTTCACGAAGTCCAAGTTCGTGGATGGACTGATCTCCCTCAAATCATGGCTCATCTCCCTCCCAAGATCAGCCCAAGCGCGATTGACTTCGTTTTTTGAGAACTTCTTTCTTCTTGCTTTTGTTTTGATCTGCTGACTGAGCCTTTCTTCTTCCCCGCCCCCCTTCTCTTGGACCTCATTGTCGCTCATCCGCCGTTTTATTTCCTCTGCGCGGGCTAGGCTCTTATGGAAAAGTTGTCTGAGTTCAGTGCGCAGCGGAAGGTCCTCAGCGAAGTCCCCAGACTCATTGAACTTAACCCAGCTCTGACCGTACAATTGAGATTTGGAGAATATCTTTCCCAGGCAGAGAAACGCACTTGATATAGCGACTCATCCCAGAAATCTGCCGCATGCATTTCGTCGAAATGGCCAGCAGCTGCGTCTTGAAATTCATTGATGATGCGATTACCGAGGGATGTCATTCTGCCTTCTGAAGATTCCATTGGCAGGTCCTTACGGGGATGAGGACGAATAGAATCCTCTTTCTTAGTTACCTGCCTATGAAAGCCTAATTGTCAATGTCAATACTGGTCTTCAAAATTTTCCCTCAAGACTGACTTGTTTTCAGTAACTTCCCTTGCTTGAGTGAATCCAACGTTTTAGCGTATAGGAAACCAGTTTTGCAAGCCCTAGGATCGGAGGCACCATAAAAGTTTGCCCAGCTGTTGGCTACTAAGTGCGCGTGGTCCTTGTGAAAGTCGACTTACAACTTCTGCCAGTTGGAATCTACTCCTTTGGATTATTGGTCACTTCATTAGAAGAACTAGCTTACACATCTTGAAATACACGGGACGTAACATATCTGCCAATAGGAGCTCCTGTAGTTTGAGAGTTTGATTTGCTACATCCAACTCGTCAAGCAGTGGAAGCACTTTAGACTCCACTATTTCTCGCATTGTAGCGAACATTTCTGAGTCTTCGAACAGAGGCGGGCCGACCGGTGCGCAGTCAAATTGGTCAACGATACTACTGTGCCAGATAAGATGGAATGTGTCCCCCTAATCCACAACACATTAGTTCACCTACTGAAGAAAGATGAGGCAAACATCGTAGTCCCCGCCTCCGGATTTTGATGCTTGTGAACCATCTTCGTCCTCTAGGACTGAGAAGATGATAACATCTACGTATTCACGAAGTTCAGGCACGTCCTTAGCAATCAGTTTCTGAATGTCACTCGGCAAAGTGCATGGATTCCTGGTGGCAAGCACCGGCCCTTCAAGTATGTGGAAGAACGACCCGTCCGCATGTTGAAACTTGTCTCGGGGTTGAAAGAAGAGCTCCCCTTTCTTCAATACTGGTGGATCACGCGGATCAGGTATTGCGTAAGCGATTGCGGACTCCGATATATTTATGTGGGAGTCGGAGACTCTTCTGAGCTTTGTCTTGACAATGGTGGAAAGAGTACTGGCGAGATGAAGGTTGCTTGAGGGCAGATATCCAGCGTCAAGCATCTGAAGCGCAACCTCCTCTAAAGAAGCTGGATATCCTGAATATGTATCCTCCGTAGTGGAGAAAACGTCATCTACAGGAAATGTCGCCTCTTCTTCGTCAAGTTGTTGTTCTTCAGAGAAACTCAAGTCATCGGGATCCATTCCCATTTCCTCGTCTTTCGCGTAAGCTTTGAAACCAGACGAAGAACAAGGATCGCAACCAGATGTCATCTTGTTGATACGTTGGGAAAAGAGAGAGCCTGAACGTTCGACCATATCTCGAATCACAAGAGGTGGGCACGTGGGTGAAAGGAGTTGGAGATATTCTCGAATTGCTTCTTCGGCCTGCTCTTCCACAAATGTATGATAAAATGACTCCGCTTCCACCCTAGCCTTGTCCTTCGAAAGGTGTCGATGGTTTTGAAGCCAAGCAGCTCGTCGATCGAGCAATATGAGGTAAATCTGAGGGTTCACGGATGCGTGTATCGTGGATTGAGAGAAGCGGCACACTTCGAAAACCAAGGCGTTCTTGCGCGACTTGTCAAACTCAAACTTTTTCTGCGATTCACGGCATGTAATCCACTTCTCGCCATCATCCTGAGATTTCGCGCAGCGGTACCAAAGTCCCTTGCAGCTGCAAAGGATAAAGTCAGCATGGAATGTAGAGGTAAAACTCGATAACCCCCCTTCCAATCCGACCTTGAACAGCAGCTATTGCAATGAATGAACAATATGTCCCAAAATGAGAATTGACATACCAGGGTATCCTCGTTGAGTGATATCCCAACCACCCATCTTGGCGATCTCCGCCATCGCACACCTACTCACGATTCCCGATCCATCAGTGTAGAGAACGTCGGGCTGGTTAGGATATTTGATGTCATCGATCACTCTAAACTCGCTCTCTAGAAACGTGCAAGTTGGCACTGTCTTCGAAAGACCCAGCTGGAAACGCGATCGGAACTTGGAGAGCGACAATGAGGAGCTGGAATGAGAAACCATGTTAGACCAATCTATGAAAATCCAGAAACTTGCTTTTCTCTGATGTTAAGTGGTATAAATGACGTGACGAGCTCCATAAGAGTGATAGTTTTAATGTCCATGCCTTCCACGGCAAAGAAAAAGACAGTGTCCTCTGAATGGCGAAATGCTACAAATGTCCTCCCTTCAAGTTGAAGTGGGGTTTCCAGGAACTTTTCCAACGACTCCCCAACTTCAGGAGGTTCGATATCTCCAGGGAGAGGTTGATACCAGTCATCACCATTCGTCTTCACGATCGAAAATCGAAGGAAGCGGTCTGATCCGTACTCTCTGTAGAAACGACAGGAAGGACCAATTTGAGGTGGAGCAAGTCGAAGTTTGATTGGAGTCGCTTTGTCTAAACGATCCAACAAGATGTGTCCACCGTACCAAGCAGCTTGTGTACCGTTACGAGTAGAAACCTCCCCGTTGACATCATTCACTTCTGCCCAAAATGCACGGGAAGATCTTGGCGGGGACATTCTGGGTGGTAAACGTCCTTTCTTGAGAACTTCATATCGACCCAAAAGTGCCTGACGAAGAGCCGACGGAGCAATGGTACTGAGGTTTGGATCGTTTAAGTTGGCCGGATCGTTGAAAGGGAGGACACCTTGAGGGTCGACGAAACGACCGATTTCGTACTGTTTGAGCCATGGAAGCGGTTTGCATCCCCTGATCCGAAGTGGCCATGCAACAACGTTGAGCTGCGTCCACTCTGTACCAGCTGGGTAGGCCCTGATCTTGGTACTTCCTGGCGGTGGCTCACCTAACAGAAGTTGAGCCCTCAGCAACTCCTAGTGCAAACAGGAAACGACTGACGAAGAGTAAAACCTTGACGATTTTCATGTCTTACCTCCTCCTCGCTCAAGTTTCGAGGAGACATGGCTGCCGAATGAGTTTATGGTGGTTAAACGTTAGGAACCAGAACGCGTCGTTCGCGCTTGTGAGCCTGGCAGCAGGCATGGTCGCAGAATGGGGGGTCCAATAAAGTCTATTCACTATAATGGCTGAGAGCAGCCGGCGCAAAGAGTCGCCTTTGGCAGTAACATTGGCTAAAGCCTTGAGGAGGAGAGAATGGGGAAACATCTTCGGTTGGCAAAGGGGCCAGGATCTGATACCTAAGGGGCGCATTGAACTTGAAAGCCTTCGCCTTCTACATGCCAGCCAGCATTGCAGTCGGTTTAAGAGCTGCAGCGATCAAACTTGAATCGGACAAGGGATTGATGGATCTCTTTCTCTTATCCAGCCTAGCCGGAACAGGGTCCCTTTTCAAGATTCTTGTCCAATGTCAGTAAAATGCTTGTAGGTACTGGACGTTGATTGGAAAGGCATACCGCCGTGTTCAAACCGTGATCGTATTCATGCACTGCTGTGTCTTGAGCATTGCTCAATCGTCGTGGACAAACAAAACTGGGCCAGCAACCGACCATGACTGTCCCGAAATTGTCAAATTGTCGTCGCGTCATTGTCCCACCATGGCCAACTGCAACGACAGTTATCTGCTCTTGTCGACGATTGCCCCATGATTGCTAGCTTATGTGGCAAGGAGGTGAGAAGAGCCTTTCTATTGTCCTCCAATCGAAACAAAATTGATGCCAATTCGGCTTAGGTCGCCTGTCATCTATCTACAGTTGCCGCATCATTAGTGGACTTGCCAATCGTTGACCACTTCTTCAGAAACAATGGACCACTGCAACCAATGATGCAATAATGATGGTTAGTCCTTTTTATTTCATTGCCAATGATGTGCTGACTCTGATGGCAAGCGAGGCATGTCATTGGCAACATCGAAAACGATTGAGTGATGGGACATCTCTGTCCAACCTTGGCCAACCCGCTGCAGCTGTAGTGCAGGAGTATTGCAAGATCAGGAAATATGTCAGAAGTGAAGGAGATAGAGATGAAGCGATGGGGAGACTTGGAGAATCCCTTCCAATCGGTATGTTGTCTCTCGGAGCCATGATGGAAGGGGAAGGCGTTGACTCTGTGTGCGATTTGGATGCAGAGCTGCTACCTCATGTGCACTCTTCGAGCAGATCAGAAGGTAGGGAAGTTGAGATGTGGGTGCTCAACACTTCCAGTTCTGTATGATTTACCTCTGTAGCTGACACATTGCTCACGTTGGTTTTAGTGGCAGTATAAATCGTACTTCACATGACAACAAGTCACCGTCATTGCTTTTTGCCTTAACATGCTTTTGGTGTCCCAACGCCGCATTTTCGTTGGCATGAGAGATGGAGATGGAATGGAATGAAGCATGGACAAGGGATGGAAGCGCTCTGAAGTACGTGTTCTTCCTCTCTCTCGCCAGAGTGGCCTTTGCACGGGAACTTTCTGAAAGTTGGACTTCTGATGATGTTTGACGTCAAAGAAAACGACGACTTACCCTTCCTTCTCCCCCCTCTCCCTCCCCTGCTTTCCGTTCCAATTCCAATCACAGTGCGCAACTCACCTCCCTAGAACGACACACTTTGTCTACACATCCCCCATCCACCCCTCACCCCCATTGATTGCGATTGGATCAAGATGAGCACAGAGGACAAGATCAGGAGTTCGAAATGAGAGAGTCTACAAGAGGTCGAAGGAGGTGTAGCAGGGATTTTGCTGTGCAACAAGGGAGGGAGGTAAGTTCTTCAAATGTTTAGAGCGTGAGCAGCGGGTTAGTGTTTTCCGATCAAGCATGAAGGCTGGATTTAGTACGACTTTCGATCGTAAGTTTTCGCCAGGATATCAATAATCACAACGACCACTGTGTCTGCCACCATTTGTTTCTTTTGAAGCTCAGTAAGAGCTGATCTTATCTTTTAGCCACAGGATCGCACCTAGACAAGGTCATCTTCGTCTTTCGCGTGTGAGTGGTTTCATTCTTTCGTCTTCCCCTGGTAATGAGGTTTGCACGTAGTCTTACTATTTGTTTAACGCATTCCTGTGCATGGTGAGTCTCCCTGCTCACTTTCGCTTAGCTGACCAGCCTGTGCTAGAACATTGATATTCTTCGATTGGCTTCCCTCTTTTTACATCTTGATGATTCTCAAGGCCTTGGATCAGGTATGCCTTTAATCTCCTTACTCTCCATCCCGTTCTTACACCTTCTACTCTTGTTTTAGCCATCCAGTGTTGTTTATGACTCACTATCCCCTAATATGTCGAACGACTGCTCGTATCCCCTCCGCTCAGCTCCTGACATCTCCACGACAGTTAGTAACGATGGGACGGTGAGCGGACAACTGGAGGCTGGAGGAAAGCAGTGGATGGGAAGTCGCGAAGGGGATGCGAAAGGAGGCAGAAGGAGGAAGCGAGGAACAGGAGGAGCGACAGGGAGGGAGACAGGCTGTAGTAAAGGTGGTATACAAAAAATTCAAGCAATTTGAACCAAATCTGAAAGTGCTAGTGCCATCTGGAAGCTGAATATTTAAGAAATTGCCACACCTTGATGCGGATTTCATGCTGTCACTTCACCATTTTTACATAATCTTTCAGCTGTTGTCAAGTAGCAACAATCTTTGCTCAAGCATTGTCGAGCCGTAAAAGCATTTCCAAGACATGCTTACATGGCCAGTATTGGCTGATGATTAATGCATTATCTCTCAAGAATGGTTGAACTATGGTTTGTTCATTGCCCAAATATTGTCAACCCAGACAATGCTGCTTGGTCGACGTCGATTATTTTCACGGTTGGCAGTGGTTGGACAAGGATCTCAAAAAGAGCCCTGTTCCGGCTAGGAGGTACATTTGGGTTCTGTGGTTATTTTTGGTATGTTGGTGCCAAGTGCGTGGTCTTGTTGAGTTTTACCACTCAGTATAAATTCTCGAGTATTAAGCCCTTTTCAGACTAGCCTTTTACTGAACTGTACAGTCAGAGTGGGTGTTAAACGTTAAACCCTTGTAAAATGATCACTGATTGTCTCTAATTTTCCACCACGTTTTCATCACTCAACAAAGATGTCTCCATGTCTTTCTGAAAATAAACATGGATTGTTTCGTCAACATTTTGTATGGTATAGCTTCAAGTCGAATGTTCCAGGATTGATGTGACTACAACCTTACGAGGTAGCCTAAGGGAATCGACCTATTGACATGGTTGCCCGAAAGTTCTGCCTTTCGATCGCCCCCACCAAGAAAAGAGAATGAATGTATGCATGCAGTCAAAGCAAGTATCCAGTAACCTTCTTCCTGGGATACTGAGAAAGTGCGTATTCCCAACGGGGAACCCAAACTGCCAGACTATCCGACAGAAAGAACTCCACTCGATTTTATTTTAGTGAAGGAGAGCAGGGCTGGCAACTGTTCATGTTATGTATGCAAATTGGTTGAAGAACCCGGGCTCATGAGCTTCATGCAGTGGGTCTGAAATGGGGTATATAAAGAACTTGTAGATGCCCAAAACTTTTTCTGCGGCACAAGAGACGCCATGTCAGCTTCCGCTCTTTCCACAAATACTAGTCCTACCGTAGAAGAACAGCTCGATATCGCCCTTCAGCGCGCTGCTATTGAGGACATTCTCTCTGCTAGTGGTACCTATCTCACTGGTTCGCACTCCTCTGGCTTCTACTATGAACTCTAGTGACGGGAAGATAGCTTGCGTTGCAATTTACGGTTGGGATTTTAATTCTTACTTTCCCTGACGAATACAAGACGATGTGGAAGGCAGACCGTTGGACGTCAGTTCGTGCCGCATTCTTCCTGAATCGGTAACTGTCTCAATTCCTTCGCAGGCGGGAAGGCTTATGCGAGGATTATGCAGCTACTGGGGGCTCCGGTCATCGTCTATGCGAGGATTATGCAGCTACTGGGGGCTCCTGGTCATCGTCTATGCGAGGTGCCTCCTTTGGCTCGAATTTGACCCAAAGACTTGCGATAAGATTCACCTTATCGGCCCAGCCGCAACCACCTTGCTCTTTTGTGAGCGCCGCCTCCCAATTCGGGTCGGAGCTGACGGACATGTCATAACTGCAGTGAGTTGTCAGTTCCTACTGGGCGCGAGGGTGTGGGTCATGTGGAACGTCGAAAATGGATTGCTTGGTTCTTTGGAACGTTGGCAATCTGTAGTACTGCTCTTCAGATCTTGGCATTCACCACGAGCAAAGCATTACCTTTGTAAATTTCAAGATTTGTCCGAGGAGGCGTTGACAGGGTCAATAGACTGCCGGGGTTGAGAGGGTGCATCTCTACAAGAGGAGATAAGAAATGATCGATTCCTTTCTTATATGCGACTTCAAACGAGCTGATGCTTCTTTAAGCGACCTCTGGGTTTATTGGTTTGCGCCTCAACTGAAGTCTGCATCAGATCGATGATAACTAGCATAGGCTCTCACTTCTTCTCTATGATACGATTGCCACGATATTCATGCTTATGTGCGTCACATGGATATCCCCTGCAGTTCGATTAGTTACTGAACCCAATGAGAGACCTCTCGCGGCTCACTGGGGAAACGCACCTCGTACGCGCCTCCTCTCGCCCTTTGTGCGTGACGGCGTCCTATACTTTATTATTGTATTCATCTGCAACTTGGTCAACGTGATTTATTTCTCGTCCGTTCTCATCGTTTAGATTTTCACTCTGACCTGACACAGACCTGTGAACAGCATCCCCGGAGAACTCAACCCAGCTTTGAACGGACCGCTTTCTCTCATAATCACGACGATTATGGCCTCTCGTATTGTTCTCCATCTTCGATCTATTGATCCTGCTGCAGACTCGCAGGAGCGAGACGGCAGTGATTCCAATGGACACAACAATGTAGTTACAAAGGTTGCAGGACCGGACACGGAACACTGGGCAGAAGAGGGATTATCCGGAGGTTGGGAGGTCAGTTATGCTGGTGTGATGGTCACTATTGAAACCGTGAAAAGTGGAAAAGAAGCTGGTCCATCACTACTCTTGCCCTTCATTCCTGATGGAACGACTAGATTTAACATGACCCAAGACGACACAAGTTCTAAGCCTACAGTGTTGGCAAGCACAATATTTGAAAACTGAGTGGATTCTTTAAAGTTCGTGTTTTCCCTTAGAGATACTATATTACTCGTTTCGTCTCTAATAGTCGTTTACAACTTCGCTTAGGCCTAGCAGACGTGTGCAAACGATGCTTCATGCTCCAACCTGAGTGTCATAAAATATTGATTTCATTCATTGATGTTTGAGTTAGTTTAAATCATTTCGATCTTCATTAGTTTTGATACATGGAAGGATTGCCAGACCGGACCAGAGACAGAGACCAGAACCAGAACCAGAGCCAACCTCAAACTTCCTCACACATCAACGCCAAATTTCAAGCTTCCGTATCATGATCTCCCTTACCGAAGACCTTGTCATAACCAGTGAGGGTGAACCGATATTTGACTTTGTTGTTTCTCACGCGTTCGACGGCTTCCTTGCATCCCGCCTCCGAAATGTCGATCTCCTCTACCCATGACTTGACGTTCTGTTTCGCGGCTAACTCGAGCATCTCAAGACATTCTTTCTTGGACCCGATGTGGGTGACTGAGAGACCGGCACCGTTGTCTGAGTGCAATCGCAATGATGAGCGGCAGTTTGAAGAAAAATAGAAGACTTACTCATCATATCGAAAGGTTTGATGGTGAAAGGTTCTTCAGGAAGACCTACATTGATCATCTTCCCATTTGGTTTATTGAGGACAAGATAATTAGGCAGGTCGACCCCAAAGTTAGCCGCACAAAGCACGACGTCGAACTCGAACTTGTAATCCTCGTTCCACCCCGGCTTATCGGTGAGAATGAAACCTTTAGCACCCATCTTCAACGCGTCGTCCTTCTTATGCGGGCTGTGGCTGACGACCCAAGTCTCGGCGCCTAAAGCGACAGAGAACAGGACAGCGAAGTGTCCCAGTCCCCCCATTCCAATGATGGCAACCTTTGAACCAGGTCCCACACCCGCGGCTTTGAGCGGAGAGTAGGTGGTCAGACCACCGCAGAGCATGGGGCCGGCAATCGAAGAGGGAAGCTCGGGAGGGATGGGGAACGTGAATTGTTCGTGGGCGCGGACATGAGAAGAGTATCCACCTTGGGTGATTCCACCATCGGGGTGCTCGTCCCCGTATGTGTCCTTGCGATGTGGACAATAATTCTCAAAATCGTCTAACCACGCCGTTTACCATGTCAGATGACGTTTACGGGAACAAGGAGGCAACAACGTACTCTTGCAGAGCTTGCACTTCCCGCAAGCCCAGATCTGCGCACCTACTCCTACTCGATCACCAACTTTCACGCTTGTCACTTTATCTCCGACACGAATAGCCTTCCCGATGATCTCGTGTCCGACGGCAAGAGGGTAAGGGGTCGAACCCCAACCAGCTAACATCCAGAATTGGTCAGTCTTGTTTAGTTCAACATCCGAAGGGAGCGTACCGGTAAGAGTGTGAACATCAGATCCACAGACTCCACAGCACTCGATCTTGATATCGATATCATATTCTGTGAACTTTTTCGGTGTCCAAGATTCCTTGTGGAATTCAGACCAGGTGTCGGAACTGTGGACGCGGTATCCAGTGAAGGTCTCAGGGTATCCCATTGCTGCCTCAACAGGTCAGCGATCACTTTATCAACTCTGGAAGTATCGTGTCTCACTTGTCTGTTGCAACAGCAGCAGACGCGAATGTTAGCAAAGCACATGCACAACAACTAAGAGATGTGAACGAACTAATTTCTCTGGCGATGCTCAGCGATTCGTGTCCTAAAGTGCAGGTATTCGTGCACTGAGAAGCTGATTTCCACGCAGATGGACGTAGAAGAGGGGATGAAAAACGGGGAGCGAAGATTTAACCATCCTCAAATCCGGCACGCGGTCCGATGCTGCCGCACCAGATCATGCTCCCACCTCTCGTGTGGCATGGATCTCTTCCAGACCAGCTTTTCACACCATAATCCTTCAAATTTAAGTGCGGGAAGGTGTGAAGAGTCGGCTTATAAGGTGCGCCGTTGGAACCATACAATCCAGGTACCGGAGGGGTAAGGGTAACCGCAACACCATATGAACAGGTTCAGCCAGACAACAAATTAGTAATGTAAGGGTCCTATTAACTTTTGTCTATGCACTCCTTCACGTCCAAACTCCCATCTTCTCCACAGTCTGCCGTCCACAATCGCCATCTAAAACACCCTTGCCTCTTTGGTATCCTCTCCATCTTGTTTCACCTCCACCCTCCCCTTGCCGTCCTTTTCCACCACCAGTTCAATCACCACATTCCCAGCTTGAAGACGCTTCTTCACTTCCGTCGCTTGCGGTTTCTCTTCCGTCCCGTTCGTGGTCGCTGGTGTAGAAGCACCAGAGGCCGCGGCACCTTTCTTCTTCTTCTTCTTACTCGACGAAGAAGCTGCTGCCGCAGCTTGTGTGGGAGGAGCCAGGGTCTCTACAATCGTTTTGAACTTCTTCACGGGGAGGAGGATGTCGGCGAGATTAAAATGGATTGCTTGGTTCGTTGGAACGTTGGCAATCTGTAGTACTGCTCTTCAGATCTTGGCATTCACCACGAGCAAAGCATTACCTTTGTAAATTTTCAAGATTTGTCCGAGGAGGCGTTGACAGGGTCAATAGACTGCCGGGGTTGAGAGGGTGCATCTCTACAAGAGGAGATAAGAAGTGATCGATTCCTTTCTTCTATGCGACTTCAACCGAGTTGATGCTTCTTTAAGCGACCTCTGGGTTTATTGGTTTGCGCCTCAACTGAAGTCTGCATCAGATCGATGATAACTAGCATAGGCTCTCAATTCTTCTCTATGATACGATTGCCACGATATTCATGCTTATGTGCGTCACATGGATATCCCCTGCAGTTCGATTAGTTACTGAACTCAATGAGAGACCTCTCGCGGCTCACTGGGGAAACGCACCTCGTACGCGCCTCCTCTCGGTCTTTGTGCGTGACGGCGTCCGATACTTTATTACTGTATTCATCTGCAACTTGGTCAACGTGATTTATTTCTCGTCCATTCTCATCGTTTAGATTTTCACTCTGACCTGACACAGACCTGTGAACAGCATCCCCGGAGAACTCAACCCAGCTTTGGACGGACCGCTTTCTCTCATAATCACGACGATTATGGCCTCTCGTATTGTTGTCCATCTTCGATCTATTGATCCTGCTGCAGACTCGCGGGAGCGAGACGGCAGTGATTCCAATGGACACAACAATGTAGTTACAAAGGTTGCAGGACCGGACACGGAACACTGGGCAGAAGAGGGATTGTCCGGAGGTTTGGAGGTCAGTTATGCTGGTGTGATGGTCACTATTGAAAATGTGATAACCGTGGAAAAGAAGGTGGTAGTTGGTCCATCACTACTCTTGCGCTTCATTCCTGATGGAACGACTAGATTTAACATGACCCAAGACGACACAAGTTCTAAGCCTCCAGTGTTGGCAAACACAATATTTGAAAACTGAGTGGATTCTTTAAAGTTCGTGTTTTCCCTTAGAGATATTATATTATTCGTTTCCTCTCTAATAGTCTTTACAACTTCGCTTAGGCCTAGCAGACGTGTGCAAACGATCCTTCATGCTCCAACCTGAGTGTCATAAAATATTGATTTCATTCATCGATGTTTGAGTCAGTTTAAATCATTTCGATCCTCATTAGTTTTGATACATGGAAGGATTGCCAGACCGGACCAGAGACAGAGACCAGAACCAGAACCAGAGCCAACCTCAAACTTCCTCACACATCAACGCCAAATTTCAAGCTTCCGTATCATGATCTCCCTTACCGAAGACCTTGTCATAACCAGTGAGGGTGAACCGATATTTGACTTTGTTGTTTCTCACGCGTTCGACGGCTTCCTTGCATCCCGCCTCCGAAATGTCGATCTCCTCTACCCATGACTTGACGTTCTGTTTCGCGGCTAACTCGAGCATCTCAAGACATTCTTTCTTGGACCCGATGTGGGTGACTGAGAGACCGGCACCGTTGTCTGAGTGCAATCGCAATGATGAGCGGCAGTTTGAAGAAAAATAGAAGACTTACTCATCATATCGAAAGGTTTGATGGTGAAAGGTTCTTCAGGAAGACCTACATTGATCATCTTCCCATTTGGTTTATTGAGGACAAGATAATTAGGCAGGTCGACCCCAAAGTTAGCCGCACAAAGCACGACGTCGAACTCGAACTTGTAATCCTCGTTCCACCCCGGCTTATCGGTGAGAATGAAACCTTTAGCACCCATCTTCAACGCGTCGTCCTTCTTATGCGGGCTGTGGCTGACGACCCAAGTCTCGGCGCCTAAAGCGACAGAGAACAGGACAGCGAAGTGTCCCAGTCCCCCCATTCCAATGATGGCAACCTTTGAACCAGGTCCCACACCCGCGGCTTTGAGCGGAGAGTAGGTGGTCAGACCACCGCAGAGCATGGGGCCGGCAATCGAAGAGGGAAGCTCGGGAGGGATGGGGAACGTGAATTGTTCGTGGGCGCGGACATGAGAAGAGTATCCACCTTGGGTGATTCCACCATCGGGGTGCTCGTCCCCGTATGTGTCCTTGCGATGTGGACAATAATTCTCAAAATCGTCTAACCACGCCGTTTACCATGTCAGATGACGTTTACGGGAACAAGGAGGCAACAACGTACTCTTGCAGAGCTTGCACTTCCCGCAAGCCCAGATCTGCGCACCTACTCCTACTCGATCACCAACTTTCACGCTTGTCACTTTATCTCCGACACGAATAGCCTTCCCGATGATCTCGTGTCCGACGGCAAGAGGGTAAGGGGTCGAACCCCAACCAGCTAACATCCAGAATTGGTCAGTCTTGTTTAGTTCAACATCCGAAGGGAGCGTACCGGTAAGAGTGTGAACATCAGATCCACAGACTCCACAGCACTCGATCTTGATATCGATATCATATTCTGTGAACTTTTTCGGTGTCCAAGATTCCTTGTGGAATTCAGACCAGGTGTCGGAACTGTGGACGCGGTATCCAGTGAAGGTCTCAGGGTATCCCATTGCTGCCTCAACAGGTCAGCGATCACTTTATCAACTCTGGAAGTATCGTGTCTCACTTGTCTGTTGCAACAGCAGCAGACGCGAATGTTAGCAAAGCACATGCACAACAACTAAGAGATGTGAACGAACTAATTTCTCTGGCGATGCTCAGCGATTCGTGTCCTAAAGTGCAGGTATTCGTGCACTGAGAAGCTGATTTCCACGCAGATGGACGTAGAAGAGGGGATGAAAAACGGGGAGCGAAGATTTAACCATCCTCAAATCCGGCACGCGGTCCGATGCTGCCGCACCAGATCATGCTCCCACCTCTCGTGTGGCATGGATCTCTTCCAGACCAGCTTTTCACACCATAATCCTTCAAATTTAAGTGCGGGAAGGTGTGAAGAGTCGGCTTATAAGGTGCGCCGTTGGAACCATACAATCCAGGTACCGGAGGGGTAAGGGTAACCGCAACACCATATGAACAGGTTCAGCCAGACAACAAATTAGTAATGTAAGGGTCCTATTAACTTTTGTCTATGCACTCCTTCACGTCCAAACTCCCATCTTCTCCACAGTCTGCCGTCCACAATCGCCATCTAAAACACCCTTGCCTCTTTGGTATCCTCTCCATCTTGTTTCACCTCCACCCTCCCCTTGCCGTCCTTTTCCACCACCAGTTCAATCACCACATTCCCAGCTTGAAGACGCTTCTTCACTTCCGTCGCTTGCGGTTTCTCTTCCGTCCCGTTCGTGGTCGCTGGTGTAGAAGCACCAGAGGCCGCGGCACCTTTCTTCTTCTTCTTCTTACTCGACGAAGAAGCTGCTGCCGCAGCTTGTGTGGGAGGAGCCAGGGTCTCTACAATCGTTTTGAACTTCTTCACGGGGAGGAGGATGTCGGCGAGATTAGTCCTCTTCTCCACCTTCTTGATCCTCTCTTCCTCCTCTTCGTCTTCACTCAAATCTTCCTCGTCCTCCTCGTCCTTCTTGTCCCCATTCGGAACCTTTGGTTCGGGTTTTTTGATCTCCAGTACCCACTCTCCCTCCCAAATTTCAATCCGGACCTTCCCATCTTCTGAATCGCCTTCTACACCTCCCTTGGAAGGAAGAGGGATAGCAACTCTCCGACGAGCAGGTAACGGCGTTCCTTCATCAGCAAGAGTCACGAACTCTTCCCCAAACACCAATCCAATAGGCTTCGATAGTGTAGGCACTTCTCTCACTTCCTCAGTCGCGGGATTGGGAGTAGTCGCGCCGGAAGCAGAAGGGGAAGAGGAAGACACGATGTCGCGTGCTAACAGGGCCGCTCCTTTTGCGAGGACTTCGGAGGGGTCGATCTCATTTCGAACTTTGAGGTCGGGGAAGAAAGAGTGCATCCGGAGCGCAAAGGAGGGCAGGGAAGCAGTCCCGCCGACGAGTATTAACTGTTTCCACCGCTTTAGCAAGGAACATCAGGGACGAGTATATCACGTACGTCATCCAAAGTTTGCTTCTCACCCAGCCAGCTGTTGATCTTATCCACCACTCCATCCCACCAAGAACCAGTGATCAACTCCCACCGTCCCTTATTAATCGATCCATGATAATCATTCCCCTCCTTCAAGCTTTCAATGTTACAATTAGCCGACTGTGCTCCAGCGGCACCAGAAGCCGATGAAATGACAGAGAGAGACTTTTTGGTCTCTTCACATGCTAGCACAAGCTTGGTCCATGGTCTGAGATCTGCGGAACCCATTTCAGGTCTTGATTCGGGAAGCGCGATTTTGGTCTTCTTCGTAAATTCTTTTCGGAAATGGGTGGAGAGAATAGAGGTCAGATGGTCGCCACCGAGTGTCTTCACGTCCTGTTTTTCGTCGTCGAGGTTCGGGATGGAATAGTATTGTTTCGGGATATAAAGTCCGTCTCGAGCTTGGACGAGGGAGAGCGACATCGACCTCCCGCCGATATCAACTATGAGGACATTCCTATCCTTTTTCACTTCCCTCTTCGAAGCCTTATCGAACTCTTCATAAGCCTTCAAGACAGCATCCGTCTCCTTGACCACTTCCACCTTCTCAGCCCCTTCCACAACGGCCTTCAACACACTCTTCACCTCTTCCGTCCAGTCATCTTTAGCAGTCAAAACCACGGTTTTAGGTTCGCTACCGAGGACAGCGGTCGCGTTCGAAATCAGATATTTAACGTACAAACTGGCGAGGTTCTGCGGCGTAGGAACCGGTGGTTCAGGTATGGGAGAGGGAGAAGGGGCAGCGGGTTGAGGAGTTTGAGAACGTGAAGGATTGGCAGATGCGGCACGGGAGATCGCTGGCGTTTTGAGTGGAGTAGGAGGCACGGAGGGCTCGAGAGATGGAGATGGAGGTGCTGGAGGCGGGATAGTGTATATTCCCGAGGACACATCGAAGGGAGCCGAAGTATATAAGGAGGTATCTCTGTTTTTTAATTCGTGAACCCAAATCAAAGTAAGAAAGAGGAGAAGACGAACAGTTTTTGCGAGCTGGGTTTCAGCAGAGTGTTCCGGAAAGAGACAATGGTATGATCAGGATTTCGTATCAGCTGATGCTTCGCATCCTTCCCAAAGTACTATAATCCAGAATGAACACCACAAGAACTTAGGACCTCTGTTTCTTTCACAGAAGATAAAACGCACCGTCTGTCCATTGGCGAAACTAATCGCAGTTCCTATCTGTCGATCTCCGTCTTCATTCGCTATGCAATCAGGCAGACCTTCCTACATTGAAACGCATAAGAGCCAACTCTTTTTACTGCTCTCCAAATGGAAGCAGATTGTACCTTGTTGATCACTGCGACGCTCGAGTAGGAGTTTCCAAAATTTATTCCTACCACAGATCGTTCAGGTAGGATTTCGTTGTAGTTGGGTGGTGGAGACGTAGCCCGTGACGAGGCTGGAAAGGGAGAAGGAACAGCAGAGGGTGCCATAGCTCAAGCTGCGATGTTGGTTCACAATTTTTTTCAGGATCTCGTTTCACTATGGTTCAGCCCGATCGTACCACGGCAGTGTAGTGTCTTGGGCCATGATGTTATTCTTTCAAGATTTGAGAGAAATTGTGAGAATGGTTTATTGCGAGTCTCAAATTTTCGTAAAAATCAGCGTAAAATAGAAACATTCGATAAGCCAATAGCGCTCAGAATGAAAATGTCAGGGAGAGCGCGAGTCATTCGAAAAGAAAATGAAGCTGAGTTCACAAGGTTTATGAAATTATGCAGAGTAAACATCATTCCGGACGGACTGAATTCAGGGTGATATAAGCATTATATGAGTGTAGCAAATTGCATTTAACAGGATGGAATACGATGCAAACACAGATGCCTCGAAATAATATACTACCCAACAAAAACTTGAACAAAGAACATTGGCTGTTCCTTTCCAACAACATTACACTCTCTTGACCCTCCGCCCCGGAGACTAGTGCAGTCTTATCAGGATCCTCGATTCAACACAAAATCCAGACTGATTGGTGGGCCACTCTTTAGTCTGTCAAAGAATACTCATCGTGACCGTCAACATCTCCCGAAGGTTTAAGCCTAAGCCTCAGTCAGAATCATCATGGGATATTGAGCAAGAACGCACCCTTTTTCCAAACTTGCGGCTGTTTCAATCTTGACTTCATAATTAACTGGAAGCTCTCCCTCCATTCTTCTCCCCAAGTTTTGAAGACGTACTTCCGACTCCCCTCGAGGAGCAGGCTGATTTTGCGCTCCGACCTTTGGAATCACATTTTGTCGTCGCTGGGAACCGCTGCCGCCCGAAGAGCCTCCATCGCGCGAGTTTGCGGCAGGACCGACGGCCCGTAGATGGAGAACAATGCGAGACGCCATTATGGTGGTAAATATAAGAGGGAGCGGCGCGTTGAGGAGCGGGTTGACCACGTTAGGGATGCTGTTTTATTTCGGGTTGACATCAAGTAAGAAGGTATGAAATCTCCGCTAGACAGAAGAGACGAACCTGAAGTAAATCGCGTTCATTAGGTTGCAGATAAATACCACAGCAAAATAAATAGCTCCATCAGCCGCAAAGATAGTGAGAAGACGGGTGCGAGGTGTTTTGCGCCAGTGAGAAATGAGCGACCTGTGAGAATTTTAGCAAAATAAACCCGCCGTTACATGGGGAGTGTCACGCACGCGAAGACGAATATCGTGGCTGCGGTGTCGTAGAGGAGAGGTGGGAGCCTGTATTTCCATTATCACTAGGTCCAAGTTTTGGCGAGGACATACCAATAAATCCATATGTACTTGTGACTTTAAACCACCTCAGCTTTGTTGATTTCAGATTGAAGCAGCAACTCACTTTCGAACCTGATCTCCAAGATCTGGGATGCACCCTCTCAAACCGGGAGGTCTATTCAACGACCACTCAACTTCTCCCTTCCCCGAAGGATGAAAACGTACAAAGGCAATGCGCGATTCGGAATGAGAGACCAGATTTGAACCACGAAACCGCAGATCGCAAATACTCCAAAGAACCAAGCAATCCACTTCCGTCGCTTATAGTTACACAGTACACAAACTCTTGCGCCAAGAAGGAACTCGCAGCTCACTGTATCGTATACATTAGCTGATATCCTTGAGAATATAAATGGAAGACAGCGAACAAAGGAGGATGCTGCCGGCAATCGGATTGAGAATGTGAATCCTATCGCATGTCTTGGTGTCGATTTTGAGCCAGAAGAGACACATGGTGAAGATGACGTCCAGCAGACCCCAGTATCTTCATGCTTGGCTTGATCCTTCAGCTCGTGGAGCAAATGGGAGGCGTACCGGTTGATAAGGAAGGCGATCCGCACTGGCGTCCAGCGCTCAGCGCGCCAGATCGTTCGGTACTCGTCTGCGAAAGTCAGGACGAAATCCCAACCATAGACCGCCACACAAGCTGCTCTCCAACTCAGCAAAAGTTCATAGAGAAAAGCGAAAGGAGGAACGAACCAGTGAGATACGTGCGACTAGCTGAGAGAACTTCCTCCACAGCTGCCCGCTGGAGAGCCAGATCTAGCTGTTCTTCCACTGAAAGGCTTGGAGAAGGCGACGAGGACATGGTGCCTGAGAAATTGCGATCAAAGTAGGTGCTTACAGTGAGCACTCATTTATACCGCTGTTGAAGAGCAGCTGCCTCTGCAGCCACTTTCGGGTTGTGCATTCAACAGCCATCGGCCGTAAGGTCGAACGCCCCACTTATTGAGCCTGGGCATTCCAATCGACGCGACTGAGCACAGTGAATAGCAAGAAGCGGAACTCTTTCAGTCCATGTTCAGACTAGCTTCCGCAGATCTCAGACTTCTGTTTGGACACCGCGAGGATTCTTGGATCCCAGATGACGGCAGACTTTCACTGGATTCTTTCTGCTACGTTCAGAGGACAGAACAGAGTGCGGGAGAAATGTTTTGACCTTGCTGTGAGCAACGATCGTCCAGTTCAATTCACCTGGTCCCTTTCCACCACATTCACAGGCATTTGCATGGCAGACATAGTATTCAGGCCGAAGAATGTTCATCAGAACCGCCATTTTCATGCAACCGGTCATGATCGGAAACATGGAGATGAGCGATTTCCTGCCTGACGTTTGTTTGCTTCGTAGGATGAATGAAAGTGGAACCGAAGAAAATCAGGCTTTTCACGAATTCCACTGTGATTGGGCGACCTCCGTAAATATTGGTCGTAACGGGTGGAATCATGGGAGAAGTTGCTCATTTGAAGCAGAGCTCTAGTTGCTGGTCCAGGGAGAGGGGATAAGAAGCAGGTGAAAGTCGGGTGTATCAACATAATGATGCGCACAGACTTTTCGGGACCTTGAACTTTGCAGCAGCGCTGGTATTCAGCGATAGAACATAGTTTCGCACAAAGTAAAGAGAAAATATGCCACGAGAACAAGCAAGTTTTGATGCCAGAGGGACATGGCTATGGTATGAGAAGTGGAATATCATGACTGCCTCACCAGAGGTAACGATGTCCCCAAAGGTCCCTTTGAGCTTTATCCTGGTACAAAAGGGCAGTAAGAAGTACCCCAGCCACAAACTAGCATAATGCAAATCCAATCCAAAGTCGTCAATAAACATGAATGCTTGAAAACAATCCTCCTTCACTATTTCTCACTACGCCCCTCAGGTAACATTCAAAAGCCCCTTGGCTCCGACCTCTCGATATCCAACTACTTCCCCAACATTTACAAGCCAGAATGTCTCATCCCCCTTCCAACTCCCACCCTGACCCTCGCCCAGCACCAACGACCTATCCACCGCCTGCGTCTGCCTTCCGCCAGCCATCCACCCCGCAACATCCACAGCAGCCTCAACACTACGCCAAAGCCAGTCAACACCCTACGCCCAACAGGCAAGACCACAGACGCCTGCCACTAACTCCAACTACTCCCAAGGACAGGCGAGACCGCACACTCCGTCCGGCTCAGGGTACGGCGGCGGAGGACAGTCTCAATACTCGCAACCGCAACCTCAGCATCTCCAACAACAGCGGTTCCAGCAACAGCAACAGCAACAGCATGCATCTCCGTCCTACAACAGCACACCCCGTCCTTCCTATCCGTCGCATCAACAAGGCTCCTTCTCCCGCCTGCGCAACAACAGGCTCCACCACGTCTCGCTCTCCCCGGCCAGGCGGGACAGATGAGGCAAGGGGCGAGACAGCCTATCGGTACGCATGGTACGCAGGGTCAGGCTTCTACTAGTGCGGTCGGAGCGGGAACGGGTGCGGGAAGGGGGAAGCAGGGACGGAAGAACTTGTTTGCGCGTGATCGTGAGTTCTTCCTTCTTCCTTCTTGCTTCGTTCGACCGTGGATCTTAAGCGAGAGGTGTAGTGTATTCTATGATGTATGGGTTTGGAGACGATGAGAAACCGGCACATGATAGCGTGCTTTTGATGGAGGATTGGTGGTAACGCACCTCTTGAACGTTGTGAGTTTATCCATCCCGCGTCCTGACTAAAACAAACGCGTTCACCATCTCCAAAGCTGGAAGCAGCCAAATTGACGTCACCTACTCCAAAGCGCCTACGCGTAGAAGACATAAAGCGGGTATACCGACACGACAAGAAGAAGCTGGATCGGATAGAGGAGTTGTTGTGGATGAGGAAGGAGATAGAGCGCGCGAGGAGGGTGGACGACTTTAAGGAGTTTGTGGAGGAGGAAAAGGAGAAGGAGAGGGAACAGCGGAGGAGAGCTTAAGGGCGTGAGGTTCGAGATTATGTGGGTTTTTGTTTTTTCTTTATTGGATGGATCGAGACGGAGGTGCTACCTCATTGATGTGGCATTGCAATCAGTATCACTTCTCAGACAAGCAATATGGTGACACGCTTCCGCACCAGTTACGCATACACGACGCATGCTTTTACTTTCAACCCGTCGTATTGACATCTTGTCCACCTCGGCTGATGTCGTTTACCATTGCCACTCTTCCTTTACATTCTATTTGCGGATTGCTCACTCATTCCATACAACAGTATGGTCGCATATTCGATGTCGAAATATACTGCTTGATTCATACCCTGAATATCTCGAATCTTGCCTTGTCGCCGCAGTTCGCTGGCTGGTACAGCCTAGCTAGTTTCAGCGTAGTTTCTTTCAATGCTCCTCTCAGCACCCTTCCATTTCACGAGACTACTCCTCTGTCCTCCTCTGTCCGTCCCGCTATCCGCGTCTGTGTCGTGTTTACAACCAGCAATTCACAATAATAACATCTTTCATCTTCGATGATTCATCTCTTGTTCACCCTTATTGCCCCAGCATCGCGATATCAATCACTTTGACCCAATTTTGCATTATCTTCCTTTAGTGCGTTCGTCTTCCTGCTTTAACTCAGCAAGTGATAATACTCCTAGTAGTTTAGATGTCTCAACTCAACGATGGAATTCGAATCTCAGGTTCCCCCTGATATCCTGAAGGCAATTCTGCTTGCTCTGGGTGAACCCCCTTTCTGGGCAATCTGCGCTTGAAACGCTCTATAGCTGTCTTTTCGTAAACCTTCTGCGGTCCACTATCGCTCTCCACGTTCGATTTAGATTCTCGATTCTCGTGTTTGGATGGCGGCACCTTGGAGGCACTGGCAATCAGAAGACGGTGACAGTGACAGATTGAATAGAAAGCGGAACACATTTTACGGTATCTTAACCCGACCCGAAACTCTGTCACGGCGTCGTCTCCTCCACCCACTACGCACATTCGGTGCATCTTGAGCTGGCCTTGCCTCAGTTGGATGACCAATCTCCAGGCCTTTCCTTAATTCTCGTGGACAATGATCACCTCCGTGGCAATCGACTTGCAATCGTGCTCCGGCCACTCCCAAATCTGAGCTGTCTGTGGATTCACAACTGTTGGAGCTGGCGGAGAAGGCATTGCGACATCCAAGCGTCAAAGGCATTGGTAGACTTAAACTTTAGCAGGAAGATTGAAGACTTCCCATCTGATTCAACCTGTAATCCATACCCTCAAAGTGGGGTCTTTGAGGGTATGAAACAGCTCGCATTAGACAGTACGCACTGTCTCCGTCTGGTCTCGTCTGGCTGTTTAGCAAGTGTCCTGTGGAAAAATTCAACATCGAGAAAGAGGAACTCGAGGCTCGGTTACCAAGCTCCTTGAGAAAATATGTTCTACGATCAAGGCAAGATGACGATCGGGACGATGGAGAAATCCAGATTCCTCTACTGCCGCTATTGGAGCGGCTCCGATTAGAATGGCTCTTTGGCCCAGATGGGGACATGAACGGTCGGAGGGACATAGAGTGCCTACCCCACCTACACCACCTTCGTCGGTTAGAATTCTACGCACGGAATCTTTCTGCCCTTTCCGCCTCCACATTGACGGAGCTTGACTCGTTTGGCGATGAACGAGACCCCCATAGACTCCTCCACCTTCGAGCAGCTATTCTAAATCTCCCTTCATCACGCACTGGTGGAGATCGAGCTCGCAACATGCTGTTTCCTCGTCCACCAACGAGGTGACAACCTCCCTTTCCTCTTTCCCCACTACCATGAATGCAACCTCACCTTCCGCTTCCGCTGGCATGAACCGAACAATTGGCGCTCCTACATGTTCACCAAGATGGCTGAAGCTCTTTCCCCTTTCCTTATCTCAACATGATATTTGATTTTTGGGGAGTGAAATAACCTTGGAATATTGCCATGGAACAAAGTTTCTTCTCCTCTCATGTTTATTCTGTCAAAGTCCTTAGACACAAGGGAGCCAGCGTACCCAGCTGGACTAACTTTCTCAACATGAAGTCTATTTGCTCACCAGCTGTTTCAGGAGAGTTGTTGGAGCAAATGGGGAACAGTGTCGGGTCGAGATATGTTCGAAGTCTGTCGGAGATAGGGGATGGAAAGATAGGTTATCATACCCATTGCGTGAGGCCTGGCAAGAGGAATATGGATATCAGACTGAAGTTCAAAGAACGACGGCCAAAAGTTGTGTTTGTGCAAGTGTGCAAGTGGGTCATGAGAATGCAATCGATATTGCAATAAAAAAGGTTTGAGAATAGATGTAATAGTATGGAACAGAGACCAAATGTCGTGCTTACTGGAGAGGTCGAGGACAGAATCTTGCTGAGCTGACTCAATTATCGATGCTAATCGTGACCTGCGAGCCTCCCGTCGTCACAACTCCTCTTGCTCCGTCGCTAGTCCCCACAAATCTGGTTTAGCTTGCCTTTGCACCTCCATCATTGCTCTAGATGACATAGAACTGTAGGTTTGGCTTTGTCGTTGTCAACACTCAGTCGTGAATTAAAGTTATTCCTTGCAGTCTTACAGTGTTGTAGTACTGGTACCTCTACGACCTTGGCGCGTTCAATGGAGTTCGAATCCAGGATCCCGCCTGAGATCCTGGAGGCGATCCTGGTTGCCCTTGAAGGCAGCATCTCTCCGAGGCTGCTTTGGGCGCGAGCGCTGTATCACTGTCTCTTCGTGAACCGTCGGTGGTCCACCATCGCTCTCCACGTTCGACTCTCGCACATCCAAACCTCCGATTTTGCGATTAACGTGAACTCAATGACAACATCGCCCGAGGATGGAACAACTGAAGATGAATCGCGGATGGAGAAATTTTGCGCCTTCTTGAACCGACATCTGGATGTCTGTCTCCTCGTGCACTCATTCACTCACCTCGGACCTTCAGCCAGTCTCGAGCCTCTACTCCCCTTCCTGAGTGCGATGACCAACCTTCAGGTGCTTTCCTTGGATCTCGAAGGCGATGAGGTCGAGGTCGTGCTTCCGCCACTCCCGAATTTGAAGAGGTTGGCGATCCGCAACTGTTGGAGCTGGAAGAAGGTACTTCAAAATATCGACATGTCAAAGGGGTTGGTGGACTTGGCCATTTTCGGTCAGATTGAGGATTTCCCATCCGCGTCAACCCCAGAAGCAATACCGTGTTTTCAAAATATCAAGAAGCTCCGGTTGTCTAACACTCAGCTCGCTCCTTCTGCCTTAGTCCGCATGTTTGGTTTCAGTCCGGTACAGGTCCTCATGGTGCAAGCAGAGGGGAACAACATTTCCCCGCTTCTCCTAGCAATATCTTCTACCATCAAACGTTACGATCAACCCTGGCATATAGTTTCGACTGGTGAGAGGGTTAAGATCTCTCTGATGCCACAATTGGAGTGGCTCCGATTGGGATTCCTCTACCGCTTGGAAGGAGAGACAAACGATTGGGGAGACATGGAACACCTACCTCTCCTGCACCATCTTCGGTCCTTAGAACTATTTGGGCGGACACTGCATCCTCCCCCATCTGCCCTTCCCGCGTCGACGTTGACGAACTTGTGTCATTTGTCGATGGATCAGAGCCTTATGGACTTTTCGACCTTCGAATGCCTCTTCGAAGTCTCCCTCCAACACTCGTTGGTCCAAATCGAGCTCACAAGCAGCTGTTTCCTCCCCCACCAACCAGGTGACATACTCACGCTGCTCTCTCGCTTTGCGCACAAATTGTACCTCAGCTTCTTCTTCTGCCAAGACGAAATGCACAATGAGAACGTATTCAACCCGATGGCTCATGCTCTCTCCTCCTTTCTTTACCTCAACGTCACATTCGATGGTTTGGGCATAAACCAAGAGAGGGAAGCTGCCATCGAAACTTTCTTTTACAATCGTGTACATTCCGCTAAAGTCCTTAGGTACGAGGGAACCATCGTTCCCAACAGGACTATATTCCCCGACTTGAAGGCGATCTGCGCAGACGCGGTTTCGGAACTGGTGTTGGAGCAGATGGGGGTGGAACACGTATCAGGCGACGATATGCTCTGGGTGTGTCGGAGATATGGGATGGAAAGATAGGTTATCATCCCCTTTGGTGATGCCTGACAAGAGGAATGTTGAAGGTTCAAAGAACGACGGCCAAAAGTTGAGTTTGCGCACTTGGATCGTGAAAATGTATCGATATTACAATCAAAGAAGTTTCGGGAATGAACATAATGAGGAATGGAGACCAAAAGTTGTGCTTACCGGAGAGGTCAAGGACAGAATATTGCTGAGCTGCCGCCGTATCAATGCCAATCGTGATCTGGTGAGCTGTTGAGCCTCCGTCATTATAGTTCTTCCCGTGTTGCGCGTTGTCGCTAGTTGTAGATCTGGTTCATCTCCTTGATCTACAACTGCCTTTGCACCTCCATCATTGCTTTGAATAATATAGAACTGTAGGTTTGTCTTTGTAGTGTCAACACTCGGCGAGTGATGAGTAAAGTTGTTCCTCTGCAGTGTTACAGGTGTTACAATACACTGGTATCTCAACGATCTGAACGTGTTCAATGGACTTCGAATCCAGGATCCCGCCTGAAATTCTAAAGGCGATCCTGGTGTCTCTTGACGACAGCGACTCTCCGCGGCAGCTTTGGCGGCGAGCGCTGTATAACTGTCTGTTCGTTAACCGTCGATGGTCCACTATCGCTCTGCATGTTCGACTCTCGCACATCCAAACGTCCGATTTCGCGATTAACGTGAACACGATGACAACATCGCCCGGGGATGAAACAGCTAAAAGCGAATCGCAGATGGACAAATTTTGCGCCTTCTTGAACCGACATCCGGATGTCTGTCTCCTCGTATACACGTTCAGTCACTTCGCACATTCAGCCAGTCTCGAGCGTCTACTCACCTTCCTGAGTGCGATGACCAACCTTCAGGTGCTTTCCTTGGGTCTCGGAGGCGACGAGGTCGAGGTCGTGCTTCCGCCACTCCCGAATTTGAAGGTGTTGGCGATCTACGACTGTTGGAGCTGGAAAAAGATGCTTCGAAACATAGATGTGTCAAAGGGGCTGGTGCAGTTGACCATTTCCGGTCAGGTTGAGGATTTCCCATCCGAGTCAACCCCGGAAGCGATACCGTGTTTTCAAAATATCAAAGTACTCGGGTTGTCTAACACTCGGCTCCCTCCTTCTGCCCTGGTCCGCATGTTTGGTCCCTGTCCGGTACAGGTTCTTACGGCCCAAGCAGAGGGGAGCAACATATTTCTGCTCCTCTTAGCAATATCGTCTACCATCAAACGTTACGACCAACCGTCGTGTCTACTTTCGAAGGATGAGAGGGTCAGGATGCCTGTGATGCCCCAATTGGAGTACCTGCGATTGGGATTCCTCAACCGCTTGGAAGGGGAGATAAACCATTGGGAAGACATGGAACAACTACCGCTCCTCCACCAACTTCGGCACCTAGAGCTATTTAGACGGACGCTGCATCCTCCCCCACCAGCCCTTCCCGCGTCGACGTTGATGAACTTGGGTCATTTGTCGATGGACGAGTCCCTTATGGACTTTTCGACCTTCGAACGCCTCTTCGAAGTCTCCCTCCAACACTCGTTGGTCCAAATCGAGCTCACAAGCGGCTGTTTCCTCCCTCACCAACCGGGAGACATACTGACACTGCTCTCTCCCTATTCGCGCAAATTGTACCTCAGCTTCCGCTTCTGCCAAGACGAAATGCGCAATGAGGACGCATTCAACACGATGGCTCAGGCTCTCTCCTCCTTTCTTTACCTCAATGTCACATTCGACTATATCCAAGGGAGGGACGCTATCATCGAATCTTTCTTTTACAATCATGTGCATTCCGCTAAAGTCATTAGGTATGAAGGAACCATCGTCCCCAACAGGACTATATTCCCCCACTTGAAGGCGATTTGCGCGGTTTCTGGAGGGGTGCCGGAGCAGATGGTAGTGGAACGAGTATTGGGCGACGATATGCTCGCGGTGTGTCGGAGATATGGGATGGAAAGATAAGGCGCCATAAATCGTCAGACTTTCGCGTTGAGGTAGTGATCGCGCTGGTGGAATGTAGCTACGTAGCGGAACGGACATTAACGTAACTGAACTTAAGGAAATGATTGACTGAGGAGGAACTTTGGAGGCAGCCTCAAATCGCGTTTGTCGCGATGTGAGATAAATTGTGTTTCTTGGCTCGCGTTTAAAAAATTCGCACAGACCTATCGCGCGTTTTGTTCTCAAGGTGTAAGGCATCCACACGGTTTTGACTATTTATGGCGAAGACCTGCCCACGACCGCACCCCACACGGGTGTCATACAGGTATGCTCAGATTTTTTCTCGCAACATTGCTTGTCATCCTTGATATTGCAACATGTCTACCCCTCCTTCTGCTGCTCCCACTCCCTGTCAAGAGCCTGTCGCCTATTCAGATGACGTTGGAGACGGTACAGAGAGGTGACAGTGGTTCAATACCAACCGGTATCACCCGTTGGAAACAGTCCCATTCCCACATACACTTTAACTCATACCACGCGGACTGACTTCGAGAAGAGCGTCCAAGCCGGAAAGACAGGCGACTTGCAAAATCAGGTACATATGGACATGTAAGCATGTCATCTTCTCACAAGTCCTGTGAGCAGCCAGTCAAATATGGCCACATTTACGCTTCCTCATGCATGTGGGCTCCCCGTCCAAGCAGGCGAGGACGGTCGAGGCTTGGAGTCCTCAAAACCGCATGGTTACCCCCACAACTCCCCGCGGTGAACCGTATCAAGCTGGAATTGCAATAACCAGCAAATGTACAAAAACAAGGCGTCATGACGCATTCTTCAGGTCGCAACCATCCCGAATCCAACCAAGAAATGTGAAGCATGGATGGACTCAACTCTGAAATCACCGAAACGACTCCTCTCCCTCTTCCTCCGCTCTTAATATTTCTTCCTCCAATTTCCTCCGCTCCTCCTCTGTCCCCCTCTCTCCAGATTTCTCAGCCTCCATTCGCCTGAGTTTCGCCAATAGGTCGTCCTCTGGTACTTCGTCTCCGTTACGTTGTTGTGTTTCATGTGCCGATGGTTGAGAGGGAGCGTGTCGGAGGGATGAGAGGAAGGAAGATTCCTCGTTCTCGCCATTCGCGGTCTGTAAACATAGACGATGAGTATATCGTTTTGTGGTATGAGGGAGAGAAAGAAAGGACGTACCTTGGAAGATAAACAAGCGGGAGCACACCCTCCCGCCCAGTTCCATTCTAACGACTCTCCCCTATCCTTCATCGCGTCCATCACCGCGACCGCCTTGAGAGTGGAATCGATGTCTTTGAATTGAACGACGACAGAGCGCGGCTTCTCCTTCTCCTTCTCCTTTTCTTTCTTGGGTTTCTTCGGTGCTTTGAAGACGAGAGATTCGATGGAGCGGTTGAGAGAGGGTGGGAGGAAGGGGAGATCGTTTGTTGTTGTTGCTGTTGATGCCGAGGATGAGGGGAGGAGAGAAGGTGGGAGACGGAGAAGAAGGGTCGTATCTAATGGTCCTAATGGGATTGTATATTCCTCTTTGTTCTTGGACAGCAACCATCCCGAATCCAACCAAGAAATGTGAAGCATGGATGGACTCAACTCTGAAATCACCGAAACGACTCCTCTCCCTCTTCCTCCGCTCTTAATATTTCTTCCTCCAACCTCCTCCGCTCCTCCTCTGCCCCCCTCTCTCCAGATTTCTCAGCCTCCATCCGCCTAAGTTTCGCCAACAGGTCGTCCTCTGGTACTTCGTCTCCGTTACGTTGTTGTGTTTCATGTGCCGATGGTTGAGAGGGAGCGTGTCGGAGGGATGAGAGGAAGGAAGATTCCTCGTCCTCGCCATTCGCGGTCTGTAAACATAGACGATGAGTATATCGTTTTGTGGTATGAGGGAGGGAAAGATAGGACGTACCTTGGAAGATAAACAAGCGGGAGCGCCTCCTCCCGCCCAGTTCCATTCTAACAACTCTCCCCTATCCTTCATCGCGTCCATCACCGCGACCGCCTTGAGAGTGGAATCGATGTCTTTGAATTGAACGACGACAGAGCGCGGCTTCTCCTTCTCTTTTTCTTTCTTGGGTTTCTTGGGAGCTTTGAAGACGAGAGATTCGATGGAGCGGTTGAGAGAGGGTGGGAGGAAGGGGAGGTCGTTTGTTGTTGTTGTTAATGTTGATGTAGAGGATGAGGGGAGGAGAGAAGGTGGGAGACGGAGGAGAAGGGTCGTGTCTAATGGTCCTAATGGGATTGTGTATTCCTCTTTGTTTTTGGACGGAGGGACCGGAGATAACCTGACTTTCTTCTTCTCCCTCTCCGCCTCCTCCTCCGCACCTCTCTTACTCCTCATCTCCCTCCACCTCCTCCCCTCCTCCTTCAAAAAAAAAAAAAAAAAAAACTCGCAGCCGCCTCCTCCTCCGCCCTCTCCAACTCATCCACCATCACCCTCCTCCTCCCCTCCAACTTCCTCTTCCTCTCCCGCGCCTCCCGGCCGCTCTCAAACTCTCCAAACCACTTCGCCCGCGTCTCCGGATCCAGCAACACCTCCGACGCCTTCTTCAGAGCGATGAACTCGCCCGCTTTGTCCGGGAACCGGTCCGGGTGCACTTTGATGGAGAGCTTGCGGAAGGAGGAGGAGATCTGCGCGGCGGTCGCGGTGGACGGGAGCTGCAGGAGCGCATAGTAGTCTTCGGAGGCGGAGTATTCGAGAACCATCGTGAGATGTTGTGTTGAAGAAGGGTGTTGGTGGCGAACGGATAGAATGAACGCGGGAAGAACTGTAGTGGCGGAGAAGAGCTGAAGTTACAGTACTACGGCTACTGATCCCTAGCGACCTTCGCTTTCATGTCATGTAATGTAATTTTGGGAAGAGTGAGCTCTTGTAGCTGAGCATTGGATACATTCATTGGAGAGTGAGTGGCGGATGAGACACTGGAGTTGGTGGTGTGTCTTTCATTCGCTTGCAAGCGCTTGGACTTTCTTGTTCATGCCTTATGTGTCACTGCCTCATACTACCGCTTTAGAAAACCTCAAAAGGCACTTGGCCTATGGACACATGAACCATAGTTGTGGCTAAGACTTATCACCTTGCCGTTCATCTGATTTCCGAATTTCTAGTTTCTGTGGTCGATTGCATAGTACACGTCAAGTTGTTTCGTTATTCTTTCCATGCGACTCTCAACATTGATCTATTTAACCAAGCTGTGGGCTCGGACTCCGAGTCTTCCGTCATCCAATGACGAAGTTTCGATTTTCCGTTGGGATTATAAACCCATAGGCATCAAGTGTGCTGCTAAATTATGGATGGACAAGCCTTTGATCTTCTCAGTTCTGCTTTTGTGCTGCTTCTGTCTTTTTTTGATGACCTAATTCCTAGACGACGGATCCAAGCAAGCTAGAAAGTACACAATCAGGCCATCAGGTTCTTCTTTTCTGCATTCTTGTCCTTCCCCTCGATCTTCGTCTTCCGTCGGACGACGAGTTTCTCTTCCTATTTACTTGGAGTTCGAATTCAGGATCCCTCTCGAATATCTGATGTTCAAGTTTGTTCCCCGGGACCAAGTCTGGGAAGCGACGTTTGACCTTCTCTTCTTTCCTCTCCTCACTGGAACGCAACATTGCTGGGCCAGTCCCCGGTTCCCTTGGAGTTGACAATACAATGGCTCTGGCCCTAGAATGTTGGATTCTATCACGGGTCACGGTAATGTTGTGTGACGAACCCGACAGAAACAAGCGGCTATAGTGGGTTGTGTGAGAATGAAGGCTTCGAGAAAGTTTGTCGGAATGTGGAGCAAAGTGTAGCCGTCGCGACTTGGATAAAGGTTCAAACGTACCCCACCATCGCACGGGGCACCCTCAAGTTGAATTCGAGAGAAGGCCATTCATGGCTGCGTTTAAATAAGTGCAGTGAGCAACCTTGTTCTCAGAACCGTGCAGATAAGGTCTCGTCAGAAATAGTCAAGTTCGGGGATGAGGAAGCGTTTTGGCTGAATGTGCCGAAACAGATCTGAGAGCAAAGATCGTCGTGCTTGCTCCATTCCTGCTGTCATCGTTCTGCGACAGTGAGCGTCAACTCCACACACTCAACTTTTCACAACTCAATCGGTGGATCCTTCCATGGCTGCCTTTCGCTTCTCATTTCCCGTCCCCGTCAGGATGTTGCCGTTGGGACCTTTTGGGGGAGGGACATGAGATCAGCTACATATTCATTTAAGAACTATGAAGGAGGTGCGTTGGCTCCTCCTCTGCAATCACGATCCTTTAGTGCTCTTCCCCAGATAACCACAAAGGATGTCATCCTCCACCGTGCAAGAACAGCTCGATCTCGCTCTCCAACGTGAGGCTTTCGAGGAAGTTCTCTCGGCAAGTCGTACCTACCTCACCGGTTCGTTCTCTTCCTTGCTTCCTTGCTTCAGCATCCGACGGTTGCTGAAATGAGCACAGCTTTGTTTGCGATCTACGGCTGGGATTTCATCGTCACTTTCCCAGATGAGTACAAGATGATGTGGAAAGCGGAGCGATGGACTCCAGTCCGCGTCGCCTTCTTCCTCAACCGGTGTGTCCCTCTGCTTCTGCTGGCTGAAGCTGAAGGTTGAAGCAACGGTCAAGTTACTACGGACTCTTGGACAATGTCATGTTCATGTGTCTCTTCTGGTTCAAAATCAAACCAAAAACGTGCGACAAGATTCACCTTCTCGAACCTATCGCCAGTGCAGCCGTCGTTTGTACATATTATCTTCCCTTACAATTGGAGTCGAAAGGAAACTGATCGACGCGAATTCGGTTGCAGTGATTTGTGAATTCCTGTTTGCAGCGAGAGTGTTGGCGGTGTGGAATCGCCGGAGATGGATTGCTTGGTTCTTTGGTACATTTGCGATCTTCGCTTTTGTGGTTCAGGTCTGGTCTGTTATTCCGAATAGAGCATTGGTTTTGTACGTTTTCATACTTCAAGGAAGAGACGTTGGCTGATAAGTGAATAGACCTCCAGGTTCGAGAGGCTGTTTCTCTGCCCGAGGAGCGAAAAAGTGATTCGTGTCTTCCTAAATCTGACATCCACAAAGCTGATGCTTCCCGAAGCTACATATGGGTCTATTGGTTTGTGTTCCACCAAACTTGTGTCAGATGGCTGATAGGAACCACAGGGTGCCCCCTCTCCTCTATGATACGACCGCCACGATATTCGTGACCCTGTCCGTCCCTTGACCCGCCTTCCGATGACCGCTAACTTGTAAAAAGGCCGCTCATTTCTCACTGGCGCAAGTCGCAACGGACTCGCCTCCTCACCATCTTTGCGCGTGACGGAGTTCTTTATTTTTTTGTGATATTCGTCTGCAACCTGGTGAACGTGATTTACTTCTCGTTCGTCCTTATAATTTTACTGTCCGTGCTTTTTGCTAACAATTCGCGAACGAAACAGCATCCCTACAGTTGTGAACCCTGTTCTCAACGCTCCACTTCCACTGATATTCACGACCATGATGGCATCTCGCATCGTTCTCCATCTTCGGTCAGTCGCTCCCGTCGCAAACTCGCGAGAAGAAGGCCCTTCAAGCCACAGCGGGTCGGGGCGACGAAATACAATCGCACACTTTGGCAGCAACAATCAACCCAGCACACACGGCGGACGGGAGGTCCGGCTTCAAAGCTTAGGGAGGAGAATGGAGGGGAGTTTACCTCTTAATTATGAAGGCGTGCTAGTTAGCGTCGAACAGGTGACAAACCTAGAAAAAAAGTCGGTTCATTGCTCATTCTTGACGAAGATTCTGATGGGAAGATAGACTGGAGCCTTCACCAGATGTGGACGGTCATGATGAGTACTCTGCTTCGGAGTATGATGTTCAAATTTCGGCAAAGAGCCCGTAAAAGGCCAGTTTTGTTAGACCTTGCCGTAGGTGGTGTTTCAACTATGTTTCTGCATTTGTGACTTTCCGCCACACATCAATATTAGTATACTCACACAAGCATCCATCACATGAAATAATGTTTTTGCATCCATCTACTCTTCTCCAGGGAACTGAGCTCAGAGCCGTGAAGAAGAGCTGGAGTTGATTGGAATTGGAGTCGTTTCCCGTTCAACTTCTCATCTTCAAACTCCTGGCATATGCTCCCATCGGTCTCCGATTGGGTTGAGTAGACAAAGAACCGTTTTATGAGTCTCAACCCCCAACCCCGTGAATGTGAGAGAATCGATGGTACTGCAATCATCGACGTCCTCGAAAGCAACTATATTCCGGGGCAGGGACATTCAGCATCATCTGCCGCCTTGCAAGTTCCTTCGGCGTTAGCAAGGCCGATGCATCAACGTTAAACTGGAAGCTGGAAGCTTGCATGAAATGCGTGGATGCTTCACTCGCGACACTCCTTCAAGTTCCTTAAGCTCAAGCACCGCGAGGCATTTCGCCTTCCACTCAGACACATTACGCCATATATTCTTCATTGCACCTTTCGCTCGTTACAACGACATCTCACCACTGCACGCCGGCGGGCTTCTACCTCTCCTGCAATCTGTTTGCACCGTCC
>MU271647.1:0-35902 GCA_021432655.1 Atractiella rhizophila
TAACCCTAACCCTAACCCTAACCCTAACCCTAACCCTAACCCTAACCCTAACCCTAACCCTAACCCTAACCCTAACCCTAACCCTAACCCTAACCGTAACCGTAAGCCAGTCCTCATATGAGCCTGTGTCCAGAGCGTCATCCTCGTGACCTGTATTTAGCCAACTTGAACACTCCGAATAACAATAAATTTATTCTGTTCATTTTCGCTGACACGAACCGGCAGAGTGACTTTGACGTTTTTACATCCCATTTTCATCTATTTTGACGGATTTTGGTCGCACTCCATCCAAACATTCGACTTCTTGCATCTTTTCAGGACCCGCTAGACGCTTTCACTTCCTCCCGCAGTTCCTTTGTATCAGTGTTCAGTCAACTCCACAACAATGTTACTCATCTTGGCATAGGTGTTGGCGTGCCTAAAAACCCACGTAACCCATGCGCGAATTTCGCCTCAGGCTTTTCCCCTTGTCGGTGTGACGAGTCGAAATTGGCAGCAGACTGTACCTAGAGGAGCACGCTTAGGATGGAACAACACGGGCCGCGCTCCCAAGTCGTTCTTCCTTCCGAAATCTTCCTCGCTCCAATTTCTGACCACAGCAAGTCGAGCTACTTCACAACTTGTTCCGAGGAGGAAGAGAGATATTGATTGAAGCCGCATTCGTTGCGCCGCGGAGAGAGTAGGTGGTGGGCTGGCGGAGGACAGGGAGGGAAGAGCTAGTTGATCCCTCGATGTACGAGTGTTCGGCAGAATGTTCAGATGACGTGTTGGCCCTGATCAGGCCTGAATGGAGGGAACTCCAGGAGCTACTACACAGGTAAATTGCATGGTTGATTGATGTGTTGATGTCAATGATCTTAAGAGCCAAACAAACAAAACACATGGTAGCGTCCGCAACTCCGTCCACAAACAACTTAGCCAGTTTTGACCTGAGCGAAATGGGAAGAGGTCCCAGTCCAGGGACATCTTATCGTGACAGAGACAGGGATGGAGACTGGGGAGAGCGGAAAAAGGATCACCGTGAAAGTGAGGGGAGGGGAAGGAGGAGCGTAGAGCGCGAGAAGGAGAGAGACCAGAAAAGGAGAGTGTACGTCATTCCATACAGACCGAGAGCGGTCGTTCATATGTATTAGGGTCGCGTGAACGTCACAGCCACAGGGAGCGAGAGGGAAGAAGACGCTCTTGTTCTTGTTCCAGAGAAGGCCAGAGGCGGAGGGGGTATCCCGCTCCCTTCTACAGACAGAGACAGGAAGAGGAAACGTTCCCGATCGCCGGGTCTGTCTTTCCTTACCTCTGTTTAATGTATCCTCATATTGAACCAAACCTGAACGGGCAGCAAGGCGCTCACGCTCTTCCTCTCTCTTCCACCTCACATCGTCGACTAAAGAAAGAGAAGAAGGAAAAACGACGTGTCAAAACTTCTGTGGAGCGCGCGGCGAGGAAAGAGAGGAAGAGGGAAGAAGGCTCGGAAGGAGGAGAAGAGGAGGAAGAAGGAAGGAGGGGGTGGGGGAGTGGAGTGGGGAAAGTATGGGGTTATTTCTCTCGTCCTCCTCCGTCCCTGCCTACCTTCTTCTTCTGGACCGTCAATGTTGGGGGATGAGAATTGATGGACATTAAGGGTGGAACAGATATATTCGAGAAGGAAGCAAAATTCAGGCTTTGGCTAGTCGAAGAACGGTTCATCAACCCCGAGACACTTCCAAAATCCAAAGAGCTCTTCCACACTTTCGTCGAAGACTACGACACCATCACTTTCTCCCACCCTCCAAATAGTACTCTCTCGCAAAGCACTCCGCCCAACTCTCAGCGGTACAAATGGGGGAGTCACTCCTCTACGTCGGAGATGTACGACGAGAAGGCGGATGACGAGGCGTTGAGGAAGAGTTTCAGGAGGGGGAGAAAGGAGGAAGATAGTTTTTTGAGTCGGGAGGAGTTGGAACAGTTGAGGAGGATAGAGAGGGAAGATGGAGGGGTGGGGATGGATGTTAGAATAACCGTTCCGCATTGGCAAAGTTGGAATAGTTACGACAGCTCGCAGAGGGGTTATCACTGAAGGTATCACTGAAGGTTTGTCTTCCCTCTCCCTCCCACTTTAGCACTTCGGTTCATCTATTTCTTCAACCTTTTCTTATTTTTTAGAAGCTTTTTTGCCGTTTCTGCTATCATACCGTACAGATTGTTCATGACTTCTTTTGGAAGTTATGCGCCGATATCTAGTCCATGATAGCTGACTCATGGATTAAACAGACCTTATAGCGAACCTGCTCCCCAGATCTGAGTGCCCACAATCTCACTCTTGACTTTCCATCTGACGCAGCCTTCTCATAGCTGTCAGCTCAATTTTTGCTCCAAAATATGGCCACCAACCCGCTCGCTCGCAAGCGGAGTATGTGGCGATCGGACGAAGGATGTTACTGCTACACAAGTTGGAATCAAAATATTGCTTGGTCTGTTTGAAAGGCAGGCATCCATACCCACAGCCTTAAATCATGGCTCGATGCTCCTTCGTTTCCGGCGTTGTAAAGACCAGTTGAATAAATTGTTCGCTGTCGACGTTCCCTTGCGGATAGACGGTCTACTCCCTGAGGGCAAAGAGGACGCATGAGGGAGTTCAGAGGCCTGTAGTCATTTCGGGGTAGAAGTAAGCCTCTGCATCACGAGCCATGACGGAAATTCCCCTTCCTCTTCCCTCTTCCATTCTTAAGGCAGCGAGCGAGAAGGCAGTAAAGCGTTCTGAAGCATTACTATTGCCACGTCCCACAGGGCTGTCGCTGATTTAAAGAGAGGAGGATGGATGTCATTCGATCGAGGTGCCTTCAAAATCATCTTCTTCCCCACAAGAAGACCTGATATGAGAGTAATGCTTGAATCTTGCAGGGAAACGGTTCGAATCGCCTTCGGATGGTCAGTTCATTGAGCGGCTGAATGCAACCACGTTGTCATTTTCCTCTTGTGTTAGGAAAGGAAGTGGCACAAACGATGATGTCGTCGTTTGATGCTCTCGCCTTTGCCACATAGGTGATTATCCTCTGGCTGCCGGCAATGCTGACACGAAGGTGTGAGTCGTTCCCTTTCGAATACGCGACAGAGTCAACCATCCTGCACCATCGCATGGCAAGGAATCAGCGTGGTGAACACAACATAGCATGAAAGTGAGGAAGACGCACCACTTGGTCGATTTGCATAACCATTCGCTTCCATCTCCCCATGCCACACATGGCGCCGCTCAATCATTGTCACATCACATCACCCTCGCTAGGAGCCCTAGTTCAGTACGATATCAACTCTCCCATACCAACTATCATCTCAACTCTTTCCCTCCTCGGGACCATTCTTCAAACCTTCTTCATCCTCTTTTACTTCCCCTTTTTCCGACATCAGTCGTCCGTCTCCACGTGTACTCCCACATTCCACCCATCCTTCTCCCCCTGCTGCATTCCGGAAACTTGCCAGACCACTCACTCCTAACAAAGACATGAGAGAGTGAGGCAACATGCCCTTTACCGAATATCCCAGGTGGTTCCTCCCAGCAGGCGAGGGCAGCCGGAGAGATGATTGTCGAAGAGGAGAGATGGACGCTCGACGCATTCCTCGCTACTTTATCAAAGCAGAAGGAGGGAGCTAGCAGATAGGGAGGGACGGGATTTGGCGGACAGGATGGTTAGGAGAAGGGAGGTCATCATGCGAATGTCCTCCAGAGAACCCCGTTGAACGGTTATGTGATGCGCGCAGGCGAACGAGGAGAGAGACGGTACGCTCTCCACCACTGCCCTCGCTCCGGTCCTCACCTTCTCCTCCTCGGGATGTGCACATGGCTTGAAACAGAACCTCAACCTCTTGTCACGAAACCGACTTCGACAACCCATCTCCCTCCTCGCCCTTCTTATCTTCCCTCTGCGGCATGCTCTGACCAGCTTTCCGCTGACTGCTCCAGCCGCTCTATCTAACGGATATTGAAGAAGGAGGAAGGAATGGAAGATGGGGGGTGATGCGGCATTTGCTCTTGTGCGACGCGAGTCGATATTTCCAAGGGGCCTTAAAGGCCTTTGCTGTATGTCGGGTGGTGGTACGTCAAAGAAAGCGAAAGCGAAGGAGATGGCGACAGGGGACATGACGGAGAAGCTGGATGGGTGGAGGTGAAATTTGAGTGCAGTATGGAGAGAGGTGGGGCTTGGTGAGGAGTAGGAGAGTGGTTTGTACTTGCGCAGCGGGAGTGTGTCCCCATGCAGGAGGTGAGAGGGGCGAAGAGGAGCCATGCATCGTGCAGGGAATGAAGGGAATGGCTGCAGTGGAACAGGTTGCGGTCAGGACGGTCGACGAGGCTTACTCGGATTCCGCCGATTCCACCGTTTAGCGGTCCTTGATCATGGCCCGCAAATTGAATGACATAGTCGATCCTCTGTGCCGCATTCGAGTTAGCCGCTCCATTCACCCCTCCCCTCGATCTTCCTCGATCTTCCCTCCCTATTTCGCTCCTCCGAGCACCTTCCCCGCATTGTACGCCTGATTCCAGCGCCGCACCGACTCGTCTTCAGTCGCCATTCTCCTCCACACGCCTCACCTTTCTCTCAAGCGAGTCAGCGACAACACAGCGCACTGCATCCCACGTGCGGCCAGAGGCCAGAGGGGGTAAGGAGGCAGCGCAGACGGTGTCGAAAGCTGAAAGAAGACGGCGGACGATGCGTTTGATGCTGTCAATAAGAATCGGTCGAACTGCCACGCTTGCGGCGAAAGGAAAGCTGGATGTGGCCCTTCATAGCTAGACCACCCCCTTTTTTCAGCATCATCCTGCAATCATAGCCATCCCTCACACAATGATTGTCTCCAAGCCCAACCTTGAGAATGGTCCTGCAACCCTGAAAAATCCCGACCTGAGTGCTGGTGGTTGGGAAGCAATTGGCATCGCATTTTGAAACTGTGAGTGACGCATTGCACAATCGTTGCGAATGCTCCGCATTTTGAGGCGTTGCCAATGGTTTTGACAGCGTTGGGACCGCATTTCCCAACTGTTGCTAGAACATTGGGAAATGTGGAAACATTTCAATAATGGACAGCTATCTGTCAATATTGCTGCAACGGTTGGGACAGTGGTCGGACGGTTATGCTTGAGGCGTATTTGGGTCTGGGACAGCATGAAGTGACATGGTTCGTCAATTTTTTATTATTAAGGCCCATTTTGTATGCGTTCCCTTCACATTCCTTCTCATTTATTGCAGCTTGCTAATTCTTTGGCAGCCCAGGGCGGAACTGCACATCATGCTTACTATCCTAGCAACTGGCCAAACTTCCCGGAAACCTTCAGAACAATGTGCTTCCCATCGTCCCCAAAGAAGATGTGCGAGAGGCCCTCCAATCTCTCATAGGCTACTACGCTTCTCGATCATCCGACCTGCGCACGGACTGGGAAAGCATCCTTGAAGACTGTAGAGCATGGGCTGTCGGTGCCTTGGGTCTTGAGCAAGCACCTGAGCTATCTCATGCAATTCTTGCAGAAGCTTGGCATGAGAGGTTCTGGTGGTGGAAGATCGTCGAATGGATACTCGTCTCGAATCTAATAGTGGATTTGGACGTGGAGGCAATTTTGGAGGACAGCGCAGTGGATACGGTAGCAGGGACGGGCAGCAGTGTGGGGGGAACGGAAATTGTGGGAAAGGAGGATACGCACAGGTTGGATTCGGTGGTAGAGCAGGGTTTGGGCAGCAGGGTGGATATGGGAGACGAGAGGGACATGGCAGTCCCTGTTCGAGTAAACAAAATGGGTCAGATGTAAGTCACGACTATCTCTCAGCGTACGTTAAATTGACGTTGACAGTATAGATTAAACCCCACTCTCACGCACTTTTCATAGATGTCTTTAATGCATCATGCTCTTCGTCATTCGATGGATATTTATTCGTTAATGGTTCGCCCATCTTCCGGGAGCTGTATCATACACCTTACTCATGCTGCAAATGGTCGCAAACATAATAATCAGTCCCTTCAACGAGACTTCTGCTCATGAATGTCGCACAGTAAATAAATCAGCAAGAACACAAATGCCATTTTTTTTTGCAGAACGTTGAAGTTCTTACTATACAAAAAGTTGACGTTTCATTGTTCATCCAACTCCTACACCGACTGAAAGCCTTGCAACCACAATTTTCTACATTTGAACGAAATCCACGGTGAATCTACTGCTTCTACTCATGTCTGGTCAAAGTGGACGAATCCTATTCTTATGGTCAACAATAGTCCTTCAAAGAAGCCAGACAATACTCACAGGAATTCCAGGAAGCGGGAAAGAGATTGTGAAAGCCTCGACTTCCTCCTTCAATTCCCTAATCATCCTTGTGCCATCTCCGTTCCCTTCAGCGGTCTTCAAGAAGTCCTTTAACAACTTGCTCTTTCCCGTTTCCTTCTGTACAGTTTCTGCAATCTTGACCACTCGAATCAAGAACTCGGCAACCTTCTCCATATCCTTCTCCATGATGCTCCTGCTTGTCAAACTGTTGCTTCCGATCCTAACCCTCCAGGAGTCTGAGCCGACTTGTCACCAGCATCGGCATTCTTGTTCAGCGTGATGTGGACGAGATCGCCAAGCTTTTCGAACCTGGAACCGGTGATACCGAGAGGACAAAGGTCCTAAAGGATGAGGGGATTGTCGGATCCGTCTCTCTGGAGCTTGTAGCCTTGAGCGGTGAGAGTGTTGCCCAACACGTTCGTGTTCTTGATGATCTGCGAGGCATATTCTCGGAACTCTGGTGTTGAAGCTTGACGAAGAGCGACGGCGACAGCAGCGATGGTCTGCCACCCGAGTTAATCGAGGGAAACAAATGAGAGGTGATCTCACGTTGTTGTGAGGACTTCATTGGCAAGCAGGGAACACAGCTTCGTTAACACAGCGCTCGATTTCAGGATCCTTGTCCTTCCGGAAGAAGATCGAACCAGCTCTCGGACCCCTCAGAGTCTTGTGTCTATCGCAATATTAACAAACATATCAGGCACTCCTGAAGAAAGACTTACGTGGTAGTGCAGTCAACGTCACAGTACTGGAAGGGCCGTGACGAGACCGGAAATATGTGCCCTATCGCTCAATCAGGTACACACCTTCGCTGTCAGCGATCTTCCTCAACCGTTCGTGCTCCCAGTCATGAGGATAAGCTGATGCTCCACACATGATCACTCGAGGTTTAAATTGACCGGCAAAGAGTCCATTCATACTTATGAATGACTGCTACCATACAGATCCAAGTCCACAGTAAGTTTAGGACTCTCCTTCAACCACTCCATGCAAGCAAATAGCAAGAACTTACCTGATGCCTGCATTCCCTCGTCCACTCCCTCGCTAGTTGACAAACCTGCATAGTTGCTGCTTAGGCCTGAGAAAGGAGGCGGTCGGAGATATGATGTCAAAACGACGAGGAACCAAATAAGGCGGAAACGACAAACTTAACAATTCCTCACCTATCACCTTTTCTACACGTGTCAAACTTCTTCTGTTGCTTTAGGGATATAGCAAGTGGGTTTAAGGACGATTTTTTTCACTTTGAACGCGCTTTTTACTCTGGGTCACCAAAGTTTCACTTTTGGGGGACCGTTTTTTCGACGCGTTTTTTTCGACAATTTTGAGTATTTCGACTTCGGTCCGACTTCTATGGGGAGAGGAATAATCCTTATGTGGGAATTTTTTTTTGGTTATTGGAGGTGGAATTAGGCAAAGAAAGTGCGTTTTTTCAGTCCTAAATTGGCGAAGGGAGGGTGGCGTAGAGACTTCAACGGAGCATTGATTTGTGTCCAAGTGTCGCGTCAATTCACTGCGTTGAGCAACATTGAATCCAGGAGAACTGTTCTGCTGCCAAAAACGCGCCACTTTCCAGTTAAGAGCTTGGAACTGAGGACTTACAATTTTTCGAAGTACTTCCCGCTCTCTGACCTCCTCAGGCTTCTGACTTTGCATTCTGTATGGTTAGTGGCACACGTCAACTGACCTTCTCAATGCTCATTTAATCTTGATGGATCGTCTGGACGACATGGTCACCCGTCTCCTGTGACGAGCGAAGGAACGCCATGGTCGAGGAATCCAAGCGCCAAAAGAGTCACAGTCGTTGGACTTGATGAAAGGAATTCTATTGTGGAAGTACCTTGGGGTGAGGCCTTGGTGGAGGGTGAATCACTGGATCAAGAGTTCGAGCAGCTTATGGTATGTATTCCATCTTCGATCCACATCGTGTTATCTCATGCTTCCGCTACAGGATACATTGGGCATTAAAGGACGCCAACGAATAGCCATGCGACAACTTAGCCCGGAGAGGAAACGATTCTTGATACATTCTCAAAGCAAACTACAACACCAAGGTTCATCGTCAGTGTCCAAACCAACATCAGAACACTTCACCTCGTCGGCACAACCACTGGCAACAACCATTTCAAACGCCTCTCCCTCGTGACCATCGGCTGGTCGAGCACGGACAGCCCACCTCTCTTCCGCCGAAGCGGGCACTTCATCTCCTGTCGTGGAGACACCTACTGCAAGCTCCATTCGCCCAATCAGTCCTGTTGCTGCCCAAACTTCAACGGCACCAACCTCGCTTTGGTCATCTTGGTGGGCTGGCTCTGTGCCAGCCCTCACAATACTGGAAAAGATGTGGAGGAAAATGCGCAAGATACGCCTGCTTTCTATGGAAGCAGCTATGGTCTGGGTATATATTGCGCTCACCTTGGTTTAAGTACACCTCTGGTCATGTAATTATAGAAAAATCTCACAACGCAGCCTAGTCAAGCATCTCATCGCTCTTCGTGTCCGGCTGTCGACGGCGCAGCTCTCCTGGACCAAGAGATTTCTTGAAGATGAGAAGTGCTTGGACGCTTTTAATTCGGTTTTGGAGAAGATCACGGTTAAAAGCACATCCAAGTGAGCCCATTGTCATAGTTCTGCCTTTGTCTGACAACACGTTAAGGAAGGAAGAGCTGACAGATCTGGACGAGACTGTTCAAATCGAATGCATCAAGTGTTTAAGGGTTCTGATGAACACGGAGGTAAATGGTTCTTTTAATAGGCTGTGTTTTGTCTCACCTCATTTCAGGTTGGATTTGACACTGTCGTCGTTCATCCCACCTTGTACATTGCCTGAAAACGTCCCCAGTCGATAGGTTATCGACACTGGTGTAGAGGGGGTCACTGCAGGGCAATTTCGCTCAAAACGTCCCCAGTCGATAGGTTATCGACACGGGTGTAGAGGGGGTCTGGACAGCGCAATTTTGCTCCAAACATTCTAATCTCTTGCTCATCACCAAAGGTGGCTAATGAGGATGTGGCGACAAAGTTCATATATACATGCAATTTCCATATGAATGATATATCACTCCCACAGAGGTGCTCTAGCTCTATATGCTTCACATGAAAAAATGTTCCTGCAAATCACCCTCATCATTGCATGTTTTACAATCTCGCTCACACTCATGTTACAATTACTAGAAGATGTAAAAATTACAAAGGGTTCAGAATAGCGTAACATGCGCCTGTCTTCCTGAAAGTTTCAGCAATGATCTTGTTCACTGGCACTAAAACTGTTATTGATCATCTGTTTATCGTCATATTTGACCATAATGTTAGGGCTGACACTATGTGCGGTCGCCGATGGGCGATGCGTCTGTAGTGGAGATAAACCTAAGAGCATGATATGACATGAAGATTAACCTGTAGTGGAGATAAACCTAAGAGAATACTCTAAGGTCCCCTCCACTACTATCTGATCTATATATACAAGCGGAATAACACTGCCACAGAGTGTGGAGGAGAGCAGATGAAACATGTAAGAGAACTAAAAGGGGAAGTGACAGTGGGATTACGCGGAGTTAATAAGAGGACGTTAGGCACAATTGGGCTAAGTGGTAATGTAGGTGCAAATGGGCGAACGGGCGAACGGGCGCCGATTTGCACTGCGTGCAAATAGGCGACAGGAGACGCAGTGGCGACGGGCGCCAATTCGCAGGGAACGCAAATGGGCGATAAGAGACGCAATCCGGCGAACGGGCGCCGATTTGCGTAAGATGCAAACCTGACACATAATTATTCAAAACAAGCTCGTTAATAGCTCACATTTGTTCAATCATTCTTAACATGTTTTCATTTTCATGGTATTACTATTAAACGGCTACATCATCTTGATCCTTTGTCATACATTCAAGTTTCTATATACCCCAAATTGATTCTACACAATTCAGCCCTCGCTTGCGAAAGTATACATCCAATGCATGCACTACTTTCAGCAGGGTATCAATCTATCCATCTCTGTAGCCAATCTTAAGCGGCTGCCTGGCTGTGTTTCATGAAACTTTGGTTCTCAGACCCCTCTACACGAGGTGTCGATAGGTTATCGACATGGAACACTTTCAATAAAATTGTACTCATGAGACCCCTCTATACGAGGTGCCGATAACCTATCGACATGGGACACTTTCAACAAAATTGCACCCCTCAGACCCCTCTACACGAGGTGTCGATAAGCTATCGACATGGGACACTTTCAACAAAATTGTACTCATGAGACCCCTCTATACGAGGTGCCGATAACCTATCGACATGGGACACTTTCAACAAAATTGCACCCCTCAGACCCCTCTATACGAGGTGCCGATAACCTATCGACATGGGACACTTTCAACAAAATTGTACCCCTCAGACCCCTCTACACGAGGTGTCGATAACCTATCGACATGGGACACTTTCAACAAAATTGCAACCCTCAGACCCCTCTACACGAGGTGTCGATAAACTATCAACATGGGCCACTTTCAACAAAATTGCACCCCTCAGACCCATCTCTACCTGATGTCGATAACCTATTGATCTGGTGCAGTTTTGCAAAAATTGCATTTATCGTTAATAACGTACAGAGAACAGATTTCTAAACTGCTATAAATTCATTTTGCAACTTTGAATGTACTTTGTTTAATTGGACATATATGCCAAATATGAAGCAAAGCTCTCCAATGAAGCAAGGATTTCAATATATAAGTGTTTCAAGATGTCTTAGAGAGGACATTGCCTGTGCCTGCAACCGTTTATACGTACATGACATTTTGACTGGATTGTTATTCCTATCTATGGCAGGGTGCCACCCTGGTCGACTAAGAGACAACAGTTTTGTAATGATGCTGTTTTTATTGGGGCAGGGTCGCACCTTGGGTGCCTAGGAGGCAAGGATATAGCCAGGATCCTGTTCCTGGCAGAGCAGTGTTGGAACCTGAGCGGCATGGAGGGGCAAGGATATAGCCAGGATCCTGTTTGTGACACAGGCAGGGTTGTACCCTAGGCAGCGAGGAGGCAAGGATGTAGGCAGAATCGTGTCCTGACACACGCAGGGTTGTACCCTAGGCGGCGAGGAGGCAAGGATGTAGGTGGGATCCTGTTCGTGATAGCATCAGGGTCGTACCCTGGGTGCCGAAGAGGCAAGGATGTAGCCAGGATCTTGTTCCTGACAGAGGTAGGGTTGTACCCTGGGCAGCCAGGAGGCAAGGATTCACCCTGGATCTCATTCCTGAAAGAGGCAGGGTTGAACCCTAAAGTAGCCTTAGTAGAGAGCCTCGCAACTGGGCTGACGGGACTCACCCTGGCCCTGACCCTAACTCCGTTCCCCAGCCAAATTTGACTGACGGAACAGTTCCGTCGCGAAGGAATAGTAGTAGGCCAAAGTCACGCATGGGCCTCATGTTGGCCTCGCTGGATTCCGGTACGTATTTGGGGTCCTAGCGCCCTAAGGGGCCACGAAGTGCAGACCCGAAGTGGTCCTTATCAGCTCATACGAAGTGAAATTTGAAGGGGTGGCGAACTTGACATCTTTTAGCTAGTTCCTGCACAAAAGTGATTATCTTGCGAAACAGGTGAATTTTGCATGTTGCAGACCCATAATAGCTATTTCGCGACCGGGGGTAGGTCACAGCCAGTCGCTGACCCGAAGTGGTTATAACCCACCTGGAGGGCACTTCGCAAGTTGTGGCCCATTGCTGATCCAAAATGTAAATTTCGTGACTGCAGTAGAACTTCACAGGTTGCGGCCTGTTGCTGATCTGAAATTGCTATTTCGCTACTGGAGGTGCATTCGCAGGTTGCAGCCAGCAGGCCACCCGAAGTGGCCCTTTCGCAACTGGAGGTCAGTTGCTGCCCATTGCTAGCGCCAACAGGTTATTTTGCAACTAGAGGCACACTTCGCAGGTTGTGGCCAGTTGCTGATCCGAAAAGGTTATTTCGCGACTGGGGGTGCACTTCGCAGGTCAAAGCCAGCCGCTCACCTGAAGCGATATTTTGTGACTGGAGGACAGCAATTCGGAAATGGCCATTCCGCAGCTGCAGAGGCACTTCGCACGTTGCAACCCATCGCTGAACCAAACTTGACCTTTCGCGACTAGAAGGCACTTCGCACGTCGCAGCCAGCCAGTGACCCGAAGTGCCCACTTCGTGACTGGTAGCGAAATGGGCCCCCCCGCAATGAACCTCGCATGTTTGAGCGGGTTCACTTCGGGGCTGATCCCACCTCACGAACCATTTTGGCCATCGCGTCCGAGCTGACGGGACTCAACGGTGCGTTCCGTCCCGTCAGGTTAGTTCCGTCAGTCAGAGCCTCGCAACTAGGCTGACGGGACTCACCCTGGCCCTGACCCTAACTCTGTTCCCCAGCCAAATTTGACTGACGGAACAGTTCCGTCGCAAAGGAATAGTAGTAGAAAGTCTAATTGACAAATCTGGGTTTAAGAGAGCGACCTATCAAGTCATCAAAGATGTTGCTGCGAACAATTGTTGTTTGTTGTTGCCCGCTCAAGTTCAGTTTGCGCCTTGTCTTTGCTTCTTATCTAGCTTTTAATCTACACACTGTTGTTGTACTTGTACGAAATTACAGTCATGTAGTGTTCGGGTTCAGTCCCAGCCTCCCGAGCAGAAGCGCGATCTATCTGCCAGTAGAGATACCAATATCGCAAGGACGAAGGACTTTGTCTTCTGGCACGACGTCATACATCCTTACAATGAACGACGAGCTAACTCTCAAGGTCGGAGACGAAATCAAGGTAAAGGTTGTCTATGCTGGCGCACGATGTGTGGGTACGACGTTGAAGGAAGGAACAAGGAAAATGACAGAAAATCACTATGAATCAACCTGTTCCTTCTTTGCTGTTGAGAGGTTTTCGAAAAGCTTTTGCATGACATGGTCTTTACATTGTCTACTCTTTATTACCTATCTAACTGAGAGTATTGTCACTAACTGCTGGTGGAAATGAACTCGTGCAACCTTCATGTGCTACACGACGTAAAGCAGTTATGTACTGGTATTTTACTAGTTGTACTTTACCTATACTAGTGTAGTACACTTGGAAAGAGGGTTCCTTACCAACAACGGCGAACACTGATTGACGAGTTTGGCTGCCCATTCCCGTTCAACTGAATCACTTTCATACTTGTAGTAAAGAAAGCCTACCTCGTACGAGTCATTGTTCTGATTTTTCCGAAAGTTCTCGTAGTTGTCAGGGTCCAAAAGGTAACAGAGTGCAACGTCTTTGTCTTCATCTGTGAACTCAAACTGTGCAGAAAATCAATACATTTTGTTCGTAACCCACAAGTTTACCGTTCCATATCCGCTGCCGTCTCCGCCTTCTTATCCTTCTTCCCTGACTTCGCGTCATCCGACCTGAACACAGCCTCTTCCGTAGCCACTCCTTTCTTACGTGACTCCGCCTCCTTCATTAATGCAGCCGCTTTCTCCAAATCTGCACGGCACGTGGCCGCCTGTCGATTCTTTTCCGCTTCCTCTGCCTTCTTCTTCACGGCTCTCTCCTGCACCTTCCTCCAGTTCCTAGCTGTCTTAGACCCTAGCTTCCACCCACTCTTCTTCCGCCACTTATACCTGGCTGGAGAAGGATTTCCAGCCGCCACTAACAAAGCTGACGGCTCCTTCCCCTCAATTCCATCCTCAACGGTATAAAGAGCCACCTTCGCATCGTCCGACATCCCCATGAGTTCCGTCTTCGTAGGTGGGGACTGCAGTGTCCAGTCTGCAGGGTCGAACAGAGCGGTCATGGCGGGAGTGAAAGGAGGAACAGGGATGATGTCGAGCTCCAGGGCTTCAGAATTGCGGGAGCGGGAGAGGTCGATGTCTTGAATGTCGGGGAGTAGGTCGGGGTCTTACTTCCACAGTGGCTCAAATGGAGGGTCATCCAGGCCCAGCTGGATGTAGTCTTCAAGGGCATCAGGGAAGCCAGGGTCCTGAACGAGCTGCTGAGGAGTGGTTTCGGCATGATGAAATGTGGGAGGGACTGGAGGAGTGAGGGTATAGGCAGGAGGTACCCCTCTAATGGGAGTGGATGCTAGTTTGTAGTGTGGGAGAGTTGCTGGAGAACTGTAGGTCTGAGGGGGACGGCTGACAGGAGTCCTTGGTGTGAAAGTAATGCCATCGGGGTATTTCTTTGCAATACTCTTCCGAACCTGTTCCGCTTGTCGTTGCATCCTGCACATAATGTCAACATAGCAGGCTGAATGAAGAGAGTAGCATACAAAGCATCCTGCTCATCGTCCGACCGTGACATTTTTCTACAATGCGAAAGTGAGGTACGCTAGACATAGGAGAAGCTGCTTACCTCGTTCCAGCAGAAGCTCCCGAAAGCGACGTATGTGGCGCGACGCCGGTCAAATTCTTGAGACTTTTTTGAGGACTGTCGCTGGGTTTTTGGATGACTGTAGCGGACGAGCTGATGACTTATTTTTTCACAAAACTTTAACACTGCTTCGGCGGCGTGGTTGGTCCGACACACTTTCCTTCCCTGAAAACAAGTCGAATAGTTTTTGGACAGGGCTACTGACAAACGACGGAATCCGTTTACATAGAGTGTCATTCGTGAGTAACTCAGACTACAACATCTTGCAAACACACCTCTCTCAAACCTAAACTGAGACTGATATTTCCTCTTCAAGACCTTCTTCTACTGGCGCGAACCTCTTAACTCCATCATCTCGCTTCTTGTCCTCTGCTTAGCCTTCTATCCACGAGGGAACCACCGCGGCATTCATTATCATGTTCCCTTCCTCCTCCAGCAATTTGTGAACTAAGTCAAGGGGAGGGAGGAGTATCAAACCAAGGTGTTCACGACTAGAGTTATGGAATCTTTGGGGCCTGCTAGGTCCAACGGCAGTTCCCCACATCCCCACATCCACCGCTTGAATCACTTCATTCATTCCCAGAGTCACCCTCTGCGCACGCCAACATGAAAACCTGTCCTCGTCCTCCTGAAGTCCAAGTTTTCCGCCTCATATAACAAGGCCGTTCTATCACCAAGAACAACTGATCCATCTGTCTCCCCGTTCTCCGTCGTTCTCCCAAGACCTTGATCATCTAGATAGTCTCACAGCTCGGTGGATCTTTGTCGTCAAATCATGGTCTCAGTAGTTAGGATGCGAAGGAAGATGAGAAGGAAGATGAGAAGAATGATTTGGATGAGAAGCCTGACGATCAGGATGGCAAGGGCTTATGATGCGATTAAGGCACAATTTATTCTCCACCTTCGGCTTTCTTCCTTTCTAATGTGGGTTATGGGGATTAGTCTGCCATGTCTTCTCAAAAGGCACTGGTCAATTTCATCACCCCAGTACACAGATGTGATAGGATCTACCTCTCGATTCTTCCATCTTTCCTATCTCGCCTGCCTCCATCAGTTCACATGCTCCGGATTTTGTTTGTCTTCAGAGTTAGTTCATCACCATCAAGCTTGGGGTGGAGCCCTAAAGTGATGCCCTCAAAATTGTCTTATTTATCACTTGAACGGGTCAAAAATGTGGTCGACAAGGATGGTGTGATCAGCGTTCGCATCACCATCAACAGTAAAAAGGTGACAGTAGTCTTTTTGGAGGTCGAAGGGCAACTGTCGGCTGTTAAAAGAGCTGTCAAAAGTACTCTGCGTGATTCATCTGGCAACCAGTATCGTTATCCTTGCATGTTTCCTCTCCTTCGTCAGAATGCCATATTCGCCCCCATTGCCTCATACTCCCCTCGTACAGGCCGCTGCTACCCCATCAATGAGGACGAATCGACATCCCTCCCATCCCTCCCATCCCTGCCGACAGCTAGCATCATCCAACTCACTTTCTCACCTGCAGATGTTACTCTATGCTCAATCTCGTGTTTGCCTGTGGAGCTCCTATATCTCATATTCAATTTTCTCGATGGCGATCGTGCTTCCATTCTCCCTCGCGTGTGCGCACTCTGGAGGGATATTTCACCTGCGTATGTGCCCGAACCTCGGCCTATGGAGGAAAAGGAAAAGTATGAGCGGTTGAAACGTTATCCTGGTGCTGGACATCTGTGGAAGGAACTGTCGTTTGACAAAAGTTGGGATGTTGCGATGGCGAAAGAGATCATCGTGGGCTCGCCGAATGTCACGAAGGTGTGGATGGCTGCATTTTGGAATGAAGAGGAGGCGAAGATTGTGTTGAATGCAATTGAAGGCTTGAAACGCGTGAATAACGTTAAGTTTTGGCGGAGTTCGAGAAAGTGGAGGAAGGAGGAGATCGAGAACTTTGTGCGAAGAATGGGTGACAGGATCAGACGGCTTGAAGTTGACGACGTGGAAGACTCTCCCGCTTCAGCCTCAGCCGGCCTTCACTTATCTTCTCGCCTCGAATACCTACACCTCTCTAAGTACCCGCCTCCGCCATCGCTGTCCCTCCCACGTACCCTCAAGCACCTTGACCTCTCCAATATGTGTCCTCTCCCTGCCTCGATCTCGGAGTCACCTCTGCCGCCTCTTCTGGAATGTCTCGAGATTGTGCTCGCTCCCTTCTCCGCTAGCGAAAAGACCTCCATCCTGCCCACTCCGCTCGACTTGTCACGCCTCACACACCTCACTGTCATAGACCTCGACGGGGGCGAAGAAACGTCAAACCTCGTTTCCCGCGAGTTCTTCAGCACCCTCAAAAACGTAACGGGCATAAACCGGATAACTCTGCGGTACTGTGTGGTGGACTCGTTTGCCTTCCCAGACTTCATCCGCTGGTTCTTTGGGGATTGGCGGGTGAGGGGACTCCAGAAGGTTTATGCAAGGGACCTGGAACTTGATGGGGATTGGTTGGAGAGTGCACTCAAAATGGTTTATGAAAGGGACGTAGAACGTGATAGGGATTCGTGGCAGAGGGGACTCCAGAAGTTTTATGCAAGGGACGTGGAACTTGATGTTCTGTTATTCTTTGGAGAGTGGCGCGAGGAGGACATCGCCTCTGCAAGGATGATGATGGGGGCGTACACAACCAGCGAGAGGTCAGGCATTTGGGAGTCTGGGCCATAAGTATTGGTAGTGGCTAGCAGATATACAAATAGTATGCCAACCAGCATTGCAGTGCTGCCACTCGGAAGCGGCGGCAAACAGGTGTGAGTAGTCGGAATGAGGAGTACGAATAGGATCGTGGCCACAAATTGGAGAAAGACCTTGTCCTCTTTCGACGTAACTTCTGCGTTCGCAGCGCGGGGTAGAAATACCAGGCTTTCAAATTGTTTCTTTCCTGCTCAGTCTTTGCTTTTGGGATTTCTCGGTCCTTCTTTCGCCATCCTCCTACTTGGCTCTCCGCCCCACCTCCAATGTCCTCGTGCTGTCCCTCCTGCGTCCTTTCTCCGCTCACTTGTGATGCTCCCTATTCCCATCATGACACATTCCTCTCACATGGTGCCGCACCCACGCACATTTCGATGACACATTTCACAAAGGTACAATAAATGTGATTTCGCACATTGTGGAGGTGAATCCTCACTCTCGTTCTCTATTCTTCGAGAAATATTGACGTGCCTAGTATGCACTGATTCTTTATTTTTTGAGCAAAATCGACGGACGTAACATGCACCGAATGTTCCCAACTAGTACTTCGGATTGCGCTGTCTCCGTCTTATAACATAAAATACTATCATTGACTTTTATGGAGGCGCGTTGTCACAGTTTGCGTTTTCTTAATGTTTCACTGACCATGGACTCAGCATAGCCACAAGAAATGACTTTGATGCCGCGTATCCATAAATGACCATTTGTTCTAGCGCAGGTGAATGCAAAAGACTTTCTGATCTAGCACTGGCGAACGATGCCTCATGTTCAAGACGTCCTCTTTCCGTTTCCTTATAAATCGTTGGGGGGATTCCAGCATGTTGTGCCACCTTCCGGCGCTTCAGCACGTAGTACCCCCCCGAACGACATCGGCCAATAGCTGGGAGTCCTCGCAAAGACTTGCCTCCATCCTTTCAACCAAATTCCCTCCACGAAAGTGACGAATCATAACCCCACACTCCAGCAGTCTCCTTCCGCTGAAGTATTCGGTTTCGTCAATAGAGTTTTCTCCTTTTATGAACGAGATCTCCTCCTCGTGCGATCGATCCACCATTCACGAGCCGGGTTTCAAGTCACGCGTTTTTTTGATTATTCGAAGGATCCCTACCCCCAAGAGTTCTTCTGGAGGTATACGAACGCGAACCGTGCTTTCAGTCGCTCCGCAGAACATTCGCGCTTCTGCCGAACCTGGAACCTGCTGGTGAATTACGACCGCAACATAGCCAAACATCACACCAAAGCGAGGGAAGGACTCTCATCCACCAAGACTTTCAACATGATGTCATAGCTTCCTCGCCTGGTGGTGCAGCTTAGGTAGGGCATACAGGGTTGGGGGATACCCAAGTTGAAAGAATGGCACGTCCAGCTAACGGTACTGGCCAATCCTTCCTAATTTTCTCAGTGCGAATTGCCACTAGAGAGGAGGGAGCAGGACACTCGACTTAATTAAAATTCAATTGAAGTCTCGTCATCACGTTCTAATGGCACATCCAGTCAACCATTTTCTGAAGAGGCTCACGGAATGAAACTCAGAGCCTGGTGATGTGATCGTCGTGGCGACAGCGGTGAAGGATCTGTGTGATAGTTAGAGGTGCGACTTAGCTGCAGCCTTCGGAAGGAGGGGATAGGCACTTTAAAGGTTTTTCGTCCCCTACTCTTTTTTTACTCGTAAGGGGATCAACTTAAACGCACGAAAACATGATTCCTTGCGGACGCAAATCAATTATGCGAACGGTAGTCAGTCCTGGGACTCTCAGAATAAACCATCGATGCAAGTTGTGAAGTGGGAGCCAACATACTACCAACGACGCTAGGCGATCAGAACAAATACTATCTCCTCTTCTAAAATCCAACAGTCCGTTGTATAAGTCAAAAAAAAAAATAATAATACTGGACTTTTGAGCCCTAGCTCGTTACTTCCCTCTATGCAGATTGAAATGAATCAATTTTAACATATGTTAGCTCCTTTTGAAAAGGCAAGGAAAGCTTATGTGCGACAATCCTAGTAGCCAGCTCATCGAATATTCCCCTGACAGCACCGCGAAGTGGTGTTGCGTCCCATTAGATTCACATTACGTGCCGTGTCTCCTCTGAAACAAGCGCCAGGCACCGTTTATGGCATATCCGCGTTGATGGGCTATTCGCTTTTGAGCAGGAAGCCTGAAAAGTGTTCGTAGCGAGGAATTTGGAGTCTTTTTGCGCAGCTCTGTTCTCACCCGCAACTTTTGGAATACTCAAAGAATGAACCCGTTGAACCATATAACACGCTAAACTTATCACGAATCTCTGCGTTCGTCTGGCAGAAAGGCGGCCGACAAAGTCAGTCCCGAAATCCGCTTCGGACAACTGAAACGATGAACTCCACAGATTGCAATCTTGGTTCGATCAGAATTGTCATTTTATTGTGGCACCTAACTCTAACACGATTTCGACTGCTGGATTTACATCAACTGCATACCTGTCCTGCTAGGCAAATGTATAGCTCCCACTCATTTCCTTATTAACAACGTAACCCCATTCTCCTCCGTTACTCTAAATACCATACCCCCCTAACAAGAACCTCTATGTCGGCAACATCTCCTATGCCACCGAAAATAATGTCCTCCGTGACCGCTGGAGGATTGTCATATAATGCGGGAACCGTCAGAGCCCCAAACATTCGGGGGGTATGCCTTTGTTGTCTTTCGAACTCTCAAACACGCACAAAAAGCAGGTACGTTTTCTTCAATCTCCCGAAAACAAGTGTTAACTTCTGGAAGTCGATACTATTGACGGTCAAATGGTGGACGGGAGATCTATTCGAGTGCAGTACGCTGTCAGTGACCTAGCATTGGAACTGGACTCACTGACGGTTCCAAAAACCATGACTGCCTGATTTCGGAAAGCGCCCTTGTCTTGGAAGGGAACTTGCACAAAACTTCTCAAGGGCGAGTGCAAACCGGCAAATTCTTCTGCTTGACTGGTAATGATCTATAATGCTGAAAGGTCAGACCGATCGTAGCGGTACCCATAACAGTAGTTAAGGTACATAAGTATTGCGACTTTCACTTTATATATTTAGGTCATTACAGCGCTCAGCTATGTCGTCGCTGGCTTTTTCGAGCTTCGATGTGACGGAACCGCAGATGACGCATGTCAAAACACTTAGCGGGAAAGGAGAATTACATGAAGAGGAAGAGAACAAATCGCGTTGACAAACAGTAAGCACATTGTCCGTGGTTGAAGCCTGAGAAATAGAAGAATAGTCACCATCGACCAAGAACAAGGAGATTATGCTGATCGCGGCCAATGGGACAAAAGTATGTCGCGTCACCTAGTGAAACTTGTTAGGCACTAAGAGGAGGTCATCAAAGGTTGGGGGAGTGGGCCGAATGCCTCCCATGGGTCTTCTTGGTGTCTCTCCTGCCTCCTTTCACTAGTTCGTCCCGATCCATCTTCATCAATCCTTTGGCTGGCCGCCATACATCTTTGTTGTAAGACTGCGAATAATGATGGTAGAGAGGAAACAAAGATATCATTACTTCATATTTCTCCCTGACTTTAACACGGTTTATATATCTGAGAAAGGTGTGGCAAACAAATTCTAGAAGTACACCAACGCGTAAGAAATAAGTAAGCAAGAAGAAGCGAGAAGAAAATAGAATCCCCTCGAATATGTGGCATCGCGTCGTTCTTAGTAAGCCGTGAGTGGTGGTGGCGGGCTGAACTTCAACACACCCCCTCAGTCCATCACCAATCCCATTTCTTGAGTGAACTTGTCCACCGCAGGTGTTGAGAGAGCTTTGGTGAAAATATCAGAGAGGTTTTCCTCGGAAGGTACATATGCGACGTCGATTTTCGCATCAGTGACTTGATCTCTGATGAAATGGTGGATTATATCGATGTGCTTTGTGCGACGGTGAAACTCGGGGTTCGCCGAGAGAGATATCGCAGCCTGGTTGTCGCAGAAAAGAGTGGTTGCGCCGTTTGGTGTGAATCCGATGTCCGTGAAGAGTTTTCGCAGCCAGATGGCTTCCCGGGCTGCATGCGACATTGCGACGTACTCGACTTCAGTAGTTGATAGCGCTGTTGTGGTCTGCTTCTTTGAGGACCAAGATATCGCACCCCCCGACACAAGGTACACGAGCCAGAGATGGCTTTGCGTCGTTTGCCTCGCTGGAGTTCCTGTCGGCGTCGCAGTACCCGACAACTTTGGTGAGCCTCCCTCCGTCACCCCCGTAAACAAGCGCCTGTTCCTTCGTCGCTTTGAGGTAGCGGAAGATGCGTTGGACCGCTGTCCAATGCGATTGATTTGGCTTTGAAGAAAATTGACTGACAGTTTGGACCGCAAACGCGATGTCGGGACGCATCCCCATCACGGCATACATGAGCACTGTAACCAGAGCCATTTCGATTGTTTTTTTTTAGATTTGATATGTTATAGGGGGGGTGTTTAATGCTGGGGTGTTTGATGTGTTCTGGAAAACGCTTTGGGTGACAATCTGTCTGGGGAACAAGTGCAGGCAACAGGGTCTTTTATAACTTTTGGGGATCAAGGTTGCAATGCAAGTCATGTGGGGATGATTGGTTCTAAGAGCGATCAATCTATTCGACACAATGTGCCCTGTTACCACAGATTTGGGCACGTAGGATAACAACAAACAGATGCAAAGCTTAGGAGCCAGATGTATGGTAAGCCGGATGTGTGGTAAGCCGGATGTGTGGCCAGCCTGAGGTGCGGTGAGCCGGATGTGTGGTAAGCACGTAGGGATGGGCATTTGCACCAGACATCAGAAAGGGAAGTACCAGCTTGGTGTTAGAATGGGATTTAGGGTTGTTGAGAAGAATACAGCACGTTGATAACATATGGAGCATGTAGAGAGGCATCAGAAACATTGAAGAAAAAGGGTTTGAATGGCAAAGAAAGGGTTGTTGCAACCAAAACCTGTCCGAGCAGAGGTGATCACTGCAGGGCAATTTTGTTGAAAACGTCCCCAGTCGATAGGTTATGGACACTGCTGTAGAGGGGGTGTAGAAAGTGCAATTTCGCTCAAAACGTCCCCAGTCGATAAGTTATCGACACTGGTGTAGAGGGGGTCACTGGAGGGCAATTTTGTTGAAAACGTCCCCAGTCGATAGGTTATCGACACTGGTGTAGAGGGGGTGTGGACAGCGCAATTTTGCTCGTCATGTTTGACCATAATGATTCAAAACAAGCTCTTTAATATCTCACATTTGTTCAATCATTCTTAACATGTTTTCATTTTAATGGTAATACCATTAAACGGCTACATCATCTTGATCATTTGTCATACATTCAAGTTTGTATATACCCCAAATTGATTCTACACAATTCAGCCCCTCGCTTGCGAAAGTATACATCCAATGCATGCACTACTTTCAGCAGGGTATCAATCTATCCATGTTTGTAGCCAATCTTTAGCAGCTGCCTGGCCACGTTTCATGAAACTTTGGTTCTCAGACCGCTCAACACGAGGTGTCGATAACCTATCGACATGGGCCACTTTCAACAACATTGTACCCCTCAGACCCCTCTACCGAGGAGTCGATAACCTATCGACTTGGGACACTTTCAACAAAATTGCACCCCTCAGACCCCTCTATACCTGGTGTCGATAACCTATCGACATGGGACACTTTCAACAAAATTGCACCCCTCAGACCCCTCTATACCTGATGTTGATAACCTATCGATCTGGTGCAGTTTTGCGAAAATTGCACTTATCGTTAATAATGTACAGAGAACAGATTTCTAAACTGCTGTAAATTTATTTTGCAACTTTGAATGTACTTTGTTTTTTTTGGACATATATGCCAAGTATGAACCAAAGCTCTCCAATGAAGCAAGGATTTCAATATATGTGTTCTAAGATGTCTTAGAGAGGACATTGCCTGTGCCTGCGAGTGTTTATACGTACATGACATTTTGACTGGATTGTTATTCCTATCTATGGCAGGGTTCTACCTTGGTCGACTAAGAGACAACAGTTTTGTAGTGATGCTGTTTTTATTGGAGCAGGGTCGCACCTTGGGTGCCTAGGAGGCAAGGATATAGCCAGGATCCTGTTCCTGGCAGAGGCAGTGTTGGAACCTGAGCGGCATGGAGGGGCAAGGATATAGCCAGGATCCTGTTCCTGGCAGAGGCAGTGTTGGAACCTGAGCGGCATGGAGGGGCAAGGATATAGCCAGGATCCTGTTTGTGACATACACAGGGTTGTACCCTAGGCGGCGAGGAGGCAAGGATGTAGGTGGGATCCTGTTCCTGATAGCATCAGGGTCGTACCCTGGATTGTATTCTCCTTGATAGTTGAAGACCCCATGCACCACCGCTTCACGGACCTTGTCCCGGTTTGGGGTAGTGGAGGTGTTTTTGTAAAGGTGGTGCAGATAGGCTAAGGTCCCTGTCGCAGTCATGGTCTTTCCGAGACCGACCGAATCGCACAGGAACCAACATCGATGTTCTGCCCACGCTAACTGTGAGTCGGTGGCAGAATGGAGTCCTTTCACGATGGAGTGGATTCCTTTGACTTGGTGACCGAAGAAGGGTTCCCCTTCCCCCAGGTCCCCCAGCTTCTTTTCTTTCTGGTCCTTGATGGGGTAGACTGTCGACCGGAAACCAGGGAATGGTTTGTCTGTCTCTAGACCCATGTCCGTCATGACTTCATCCTTCGTGAGCGTGGCGACCTCATTCACTCCGAGATCTCCGGCCAAAGCTTTCTCCATCGCCCACACTGTCTTCTCTGCTACTCCATCCAAGGATGGGCTTTCCATCAAAGTGACAATCTCCTCCACATTGCTCGTACTGGCTCCAAAGTTCCACTCCATGGCCAAGGCGCTCCTCTCGTCGTCCTCCATCTCAAACTTCAGCCGTCGTACCTGTCCATCTCTCCATATATGGTCGCTATGGAGCAGAGACACTCACCATGTTCCTGGCTCTGCAACGATGTAAGGATTATTCCTTTGTCCATGATGAATCCCTCGATCTGATCCATGACAAAGGCGATGGTCTTCTCTCGAAAAGATACGGGATGTCGAAGGAGATCAAGACTCCATGTGGAGTATGTTGAGTGACTTGTCGGCAAAGATATAGGAGTTCGATCGCTTGCTGTTCATGGAGTCAATCTGTGCTTGTTTGGTGAGGATCCCTTACATCTGCCTTGACGGTTTCTGCATCCAACGTCTTCTCCTCGTCTGGCTTGTCCCAGCTAGGCATCAACTCTGTCCTCATCGTCAGTTTGCCTAAAAGCACTGGGGCTGCATACTATCTAGGATGATGGTGATGTCTCTCCAGTTCTCCATAGCCCTGTCGTATTGTCGACGGAACGTGAGAGCCAGTGGTTCGAACACTTTTCTTGCGAATGCGGCCTGAGCTGCTTTCTCGCAGTACCTGTCCAGATTGCCTTCCTTGTCTTCCGCTGTCGAGTGGGTCAGCCTGTTGTCTCAAAGATGTGAGGACTCACCTTCGTGACCACACCAGAGCTTTGTGATGGCGATCCTTCCGGCTTGACAAGTGCTCCATGCCTGATCAGCTGTTTTCGGTTGGCAGTTGTTCAGCACTACTTTGGCCTGTGATCTTTCTCAGTCACTCGAATGTGATTTTCACTCAGCCCTCACCTTTGCCATGGTGGGGTCGAGCCTATCGATGTGCACAAAGCTTCCAGCGGGGTTCCCATATATCGCTTGATCCACTTTGGTGGTTTCTGTGTAGTGATGGAGTGCCCAGGGTACCATTCCAAATTCCTGTGCCAACCGTAGCAGTTCGACACTGACTGGTTCGCTTTTTTTGTAGAAGATGGATTTGACCACTTCCTTGCCGAATTTGGCCTGGCGAAGGGCAGGAGGCAGGTCCTCAAGTTGATACCCTCGACGATCAATGGCCACCGCCGTGTTTTGTTTGTACTTGTCGATGAAGGCGGCTCTATTTGCAAGTGAATCGATTGTTGCCTGGGATAACACGTGTATCTTCGCGTGCTCTGCCAATGGCTCATATCCAAATTCGTACCACAAGAAGAGTGGGGCCAAGGTGGGAAAGTCTGTGAACTGGCGTAGACGGACGCTTCCATCTTCCAACGTGATCCTCCTGCAGCACTCTTAGCTCTATCATCCAGACGGTGTTACTTACCCTAGATGTGGAGACATGAAGTTGAATGGGAGCTTTATTGTCCCTCCCTTGCTTGTCTCTGGTGTCATGACACTGCACCATGGTCAGCAAGCCCAATGAGGATGAATATCGCTGACCGTAACGCTTCTTCCCAGTCCATATTGACCAGTTTCTTCCCTACCCTCTTCTTCCCTTCAGTCTTTCTCTTCTTTGCGGCTGGCGTTTTCTTCTCCTTCGCTCTCTTCTCCGCTTCGCTTTCTGACGATGTCTCCTCTGAAACATCAACGTCCGTAATCCCACGTTTCTGTCTCGGGTGCCGATCTTCCTCGCTCGATTCCCCCCCCACCAGCCCCTCCACTTCCCCTCTTCCTTGACATTCCTTCGTGCCCTCCTTGTCCCACCTTAGCGGATGTCCCACCATGTCTCTTCCCTCCATGGTCAACAGAAGTACTATTTCTCTTTGCACTCTTTTGCGGTTTGTTTCTCCCACTCGTTCCAGTGACTACCTTTGAACTTGGAGCATTGGACGGCACCATGCCAGTTGCTTTCGAAATCGTGGGTAAATCGTGACAGGAGCTCTTCGAGCGGAGTGAGTGAAGACGATCGTATTCTGGGGGCCTAGCTTGTCGCGTTGCAGATTTCAGCATACCCAGACTGATATGACGAAGACCGACTGGTCTCTGCAACTTTGTTGGTCCTGCTGATGCAGGAGAGATCGGGTGGGCCTTGAACCTTGGCTGCTTGTTCAGAGCGAGCCTTGCTAGCTTTGCCTTCCTCGCCCGCTTTGCCTGTAGACGTGGGTGTGCAATGATGGTTCGCCAGCCTTCATTGTCAGGGCCAGTGCTGATCACATGGCCACCTGCTCTGAATGCCCCAAGCCCGGAGATGGGCTTTGTATGGGGCAGCCTTTTCTTAGCTGGGCCAGACTGAGCTTGTCCTATATCTGAGTCAGCATGATGATCACTGAGGCATTATAGGGCTAGGAGTTCTACTTTTAACTGATCCACTGGACGGGTCTATATTGTTCACATGGATGGGCACAAACTTGATGATAGGTCTCGCCACATCTACCTTGGGGCAGGAGTTGATCTTGTGAGCCAATTGGGGACTGAAAGCCAATCCGGGTCCGAATGAAACAGAGTGAGAAGGAAACGCAGCTGTAACTAAAGCCATTTCGATTGTTTTTTTTTAGATTTGATATGTTAATGGGGGGTGTTTAACGCTTGGGTGTTTCATGTGTTCTGGAAAAACGCTTTGGGTCTGGGGAACAAGTGCAGGCAACAGGGTCTTTTATAACTTTTGGGATCAAGGTTGCAATGCAAGTCATGTGGGGATGATTGGTTCTAAGAGCGATCAATCTATTCAACACAATGTGTCCTGTTACCACAGATGTGGGCATGTAGGACAACAACAAACAGATGCACAGCTTAGGAGCCAGATGTATGGTGAGCCGGATGTGTCGCCAGCCTGAGGTGCGGTGAGCTGGATGTGTGAGGTGCGGTGAGCCGGATGTGTGAGGTGCGGTGAGCCGGATGTGTGGTAAGCACAGAGGAATGGGCTTTTGCACCAGACATCAGAAAGGGAAGTAACAGCTTGGTGTTAAAATGGGATTTAGGGTTGTTGAGAAGAATACTGCACTTTGATAACATATGGAGCATGTAGAGAGGCATCAGAAACATTGAAGAAAAAGGGTTTAAATGGCAAAGAAAGGGTTGTTGCAACCAAAACCTCTCTGAGCAGAGGGGTCACTGCAGGGCAATTTTGTTGAAAACATCCCCAGTCGATAGGTTATCAACACTGGTGTACAGCGGGTGTGGAAAGTGCAATTTCGCTCAAAACGTCCCCAGTCGATAGGTTATCGAGGCTATCGAGACTGGTGTAGAGGGGGTCTGGACAGCGCAATTTTGCTCCAAACATTCTAATCTCTTGCTCATCACCAAAGGTGGCTAATGAGGATGTGGCGACAAAGTTCATATATACATGCAATTTCCATATGAATGATATGTCACTCCCACAGAGGTGCTCTAGCTCTATACGCTTCACCTGAAAAAATGTTCCTACACACCACCCTCATCATTACATGTTTTACAATCTCGCTCACACTTATGTTACAATTACTAAAAGATGTAAAAATTACAAGGGGTTCAGAATAGCTTAACACGCCTGTCTTCCTGAAAGTTTCAGCAATGACCTTGTTCATTGGCACTAAAACCGTTATTGATCATCTGTTTATCGTCATATTTGACCATAATGATTCAAAACAAGCTCTTTAATAGCTCACATTTGTTCAATCATTCTTAACATGTTTTCATTTTAATGGTATTACTATTAAACGGCTACATCATCTTGATCATTTGTCATACATTCAAGTTTGTATATACCCCAAATTGATTCTACACAATTCAGCCCCTCACTTGCGAAAGTATACATCCAATGCATGCACTACTTTCAGCAGGGTATCAATCTATCCATGTCTGTAGCCAATCTTTAGCGGCTGTCTTGCCGCGTTTCATGAAACTTTGGTTCTCAGACCCCTCTACACGAGGTGTCGATAACCTATCGACATGGGCCACTTTCAACAAAATTGTACTCATGAGACACCTCTACACGAGGTGTCGATAACCTATCGACATGGGACACTTTCAACAAAATTGCACCCCTCAGACCCATCTCTACCTGATGTCGATAGCCTATCAATCTGGTGCAGTTTTGCGAAAATTGCACTTATCATTAATAATGTACAGAGAACAGATATCTAAGCTACTATAAATTAATTTTCCAACTTTGAAAGTACTTTGTTCAACTGGACATATATGACAAATATGAACCAAAGCTCTCCAATGAAGCAAGGATTTCAATATATAAGTGTTTTAAGATGTCTTAGAGAGGACATTGCCTGTGCCTGCGAGTGTTTATATACGTACATGACATTTTGACTGGATTGTTATTCCTATCTATGGCAGGGTTCTACCCTGGTCGACTAAGTGACAACAGTTTTGTAATGATGCTGTTTTTATTGGGCCAGGGTCGCACCTTGGGTGCCTAGGAGGCAAGGATATTGCCAGGATCCTGTTCCTGGCAGAGGCAGTGTTGGAACCTGAACGTCATGGAGGGGCAAGGATATAGCCAGGATCCTGTTTGTGACACAGGCAGGGTTGTACCCTAGGCGGCGAGGAGGCAAGGATGTAGGCGGAATCCTGTTCCCGACAAGCATCAGGGTCGTATCCTGGGTGCCTAAGAGGCAAGGATGTAGCCAGGATCTTGTCCCTGACAGAGGTAGGGTTGTACCCTAGGCAGCTAGGAGGCAACATTGACATGTTTCTCGATGCATGGGATGACATGTGCGGGATTGCCCTGTGGACAACTGTGGAAGATAAGAAGGCGAACTTCCACCACCTGCTACCTAGAAGTGCGGAAACGAGGAGGTACTTTGAGGAAAAGAGGGAGGAGATCGGGACGGAGGTACAGTGGGAGGCGTTTATGGAGGGATTTCAGAAGCGGTTTGGAGGAAAGACGACGTCGGCCAAGAAAGTAGCCAGTCCCTCGGTCCAATTTATGAACATCCTGTTTGAATGTACGCATTGGACTATCTTAGAGCTAACCGCGACGGAGGAGATGGGGAGAGACAGGAGAGTAGAGTACGGATATGTGAGGCTGGTGGAGAAACTGAAGGCAGCATCAGACCAGTTGACAGAGGTAACAGATGCCCACAAGCTGGAAATGATCCTGTCCAAGGTTCCACCGATCCTACTCGAACTGGTTCCTAGCCTCCACGGAAGCACCACGCCGGACGCGTTCTGCACATCCTTGGCCGCACAACGACCAGAGATCTTCCAACAACGGATCGAGGCAGAAGAGAGGGAGGAGCGGAACTTAATGATGGAAGCAAGGCTGGGAGCATTCGAAGACGTAGTGGGAGCAAGGATGGGGTGGTGGGGAGACAAGGCTCAGGTTCAGCCGGGTCTAACAAGGGCGACACCGACACGAGCTCAGGACCTGAGGCCCCAGACCAGACCGTCGTACCCCCCACCTTTCCCGGTAGCAATGTCCTCCTCGGTGTTTGTCACTCCGTCGAGTTTGTTCGTAGCACCGGACCCCTCGTCTAGCGAGTATATCAATGGCACCTACCTACACCCCCAGATCACTTTCGAAGCCATGGGAGCGGGGAAGGCTGCTTACCAGGCTGCAATGAAGGAATACAAGCTCTTGGTTGATCAAGGAACGATCCCACCTCCAAAGGATAGGAGGGCATCCTTTTGGCCGTACCCCCTCACTCCCGGAACGAGACCAGCGGCGAGTGGAGAAGGTTTCCGCTGTGGTCAGGAGGGATGCCGCAGCCCCTGCAGTCACCCAAAGAGGGTACCAGAGGAGGAGGCGGAGTACAGGAGGCGGTTAGGGATGCGGATTCTTGCGGCAAGAGCCAATGAGAAGAAACGAGGCCGGGAAACGGATAAGCTGATGCTACACGACGGAGGCAGGGAGGAGGACGAGGACGAGAGTAGGCTGGCAGAGGAACAAGCACTGTATGACGAGCAGGGTTTTCCGACGAGGGAATGAATGATGGGTCACCTCATTCCCTGCAACCGTTGCTAGACCCTGACACCCTGTTGATCCTGCCTGAATTACGACCCCCGTCCCCTTCCCCCCCTCCTTTATCCCCTTCAGCCTACCAACTTGCGCCTCCCCCATTTAGACGACGGAATAGACCGAACAGGACGGAGACCCTGATCCCACGCTCGCCTCCCCCGATGCCGGAACGAGAAACACCACCACACCTGAGGAGGTCAGTTAGGCTCTCGAATGAACATACGGAGACGGTCAGCACCACCGAGGCAAAGCTAGCACCAACTATGCTCCCAGAGAAAAAGAAGATAAGGCCGAGCAAAGCAAGGGATGTAGGGCCATTAGTCCCCCCATCCCGACCGTTCGTGCCAAAGCCACTTGTCATCCCGAGGGTGCATATCACGCCACCCTCACCCTCGCCTTCACACCTCACGATCCCGGACCCAGCGTCCCTCCATCCAATCGCACCACCAGAACACAACTCCCCCCTCGACAGTTCAGAGCCGATCGATATCGTACCGGAAGGGACACCAGTCTATGACCTGAACGAACTGCAGAAGAAGTTGGGAGCAAAGGAGAAGATATTCACATCAGACGAATTCCGATTCGGGGAAGATGGACGGAGAGAGAAAGGGACAATACTGGATACAGGAGCCACGCGATGCTTCATGGACAAGGCTTTCTACCTCCTCCAAGAAGCTCGATTCGGACCGCTGACAAAGGCGGAACACATGGTCAGGATTGGAGACAACCGGGCCTTGCCAGTGGACGGGACCTTCGTTACGCGGGTACGAACCCTCCTGTCGGATGTGCAGGTCGAATTCTCTGTGTTCGACTCACGGGGTTGCTTTCCTATCATCCTGGGAAAACCGTGGCTTCGAGCAGCGGAGGCCAACTTCTTCGGGAAACATGATGTCCTCTGGCTGCCATCTGCAACACACCCAGCAAGGTGGGAAGCACTCACTAACTCATCGGTCCCCCCTGGAAAGAAACGCTCCAGCTTTCCGCAGACTCTGCAAGCATACGTTCAAGAGCTGGAAGCAGAAAGGTGGCAGAACACAGCGGGAAAAACGAAGGAGGAGGAAGGAGTATCGTCCCTTCTCGCGCACTGGCACGAAGAAATGGGTGATGAGGAAGGCGCAAGGAGGGTGGTCGAAATGTTGACAATGAAGGAGGCGGACAGGAGGATGGAAGAGGAGGAGGAGGTTCCACTGTTCGATTTCTTGCTGGCAAGAGGAGCAGCTGAACCGGGCGAAGTTGACAGCCGCGCCACACACATCCCCTTCCTCTCCCTCTCCAGCGAGGACCTCCCAGCAGAACTGGTACAGCGGGTAGGTGAGCTAACTGAGACGGATATGGAAACAGCAGCAGCCAGCCCACTCTCGAAGGAAACGTTGCAATGCCTTCTGGTGGGGACGGAGGAGGAGGAAATGAAGGAGAAAGGGAGCGAGAGAGTTGCGGCGATTCTCAGTGCCATCCAGTTCGGGGACTCCAATAGGAGGAACTTGGAACCGGGTCAACTTCAGCAACTAAAGGACCTTGTAACCGAATACCAGGACGTGTTCGCACTAGGATTAGACGACATGGAACCAACTACCCTAGTTGAACATCAGATTCCTTTGAAGAGTGGGGCCGTACCTCACCTGAGCACCTCATCCCCCCCAATGACACCTCCGCAGCGCAAGTGGGTATACGACAAAATTGAGAAACTGATTCAGTCGAAGGTGGTGGTGCCCATGACGAAGGAACAAGTCGCTGCCTCAGGATGGCTGGCTCGGATCAAGGTCGCCCCGAAACCAGCGCACGATGCACCAGTCAATTCCCTCGCGGAATGGAGGGCGAAATGTGATGAAGGGTTAAGGGCTGTTGGGCTGGAACCCTACTTTGAGGGCAGGGAGGAGGAAGAACCGGCAGTGGAATCTCGTAATATGGAGGAGGGTGGGGAGCAGCGAGTTGGGCCATTACCCCCACAGAGTCCGGTTGCAGGGAAAGCAAGCTGGAGGTTGTGCATCGCCTACATGAGGCTGAATGATGCTACAGAATATGTCAGCTTCCCGACACCAGACCTGGAGGCGAAGATCTTGAAAATGGCGGGGAAGAAGATCTACTCTGCCCTTGATTTCTTCTCAGGCTTCTTCGCAGTAAAAGTGCGGGAAGAGGACATACCAAAGACTGCCTTTCAAGTCGAAGGAAAAGGTTTCTTCGCCTACCGACTGATGCCCTTTGGACTGAGAGGTGCCCCCGCCACCTTTTGCACACTGATGGCGAAGGCTTTTGACGGACTAGTAGGCGACGAACTGGAAACATGGATGGACGACCTAATCGCAGGACACGGGGATTTCACTCACCATATCGCCCTCCTCCGCACGGTGTTTGAGAGGTGCCGGGCAGCGAAGCTATACGTGTCTCCCCGGAAAACGATATTGGGCGTATCGAAGGTCCTCTTCTGCGGTTCTGTCCTGTCAGAAGTGGGTGTATCCAGCGACCCAGCCAAAGTAGACAAGATTGTCCATTGTCCTACCCCTCGTACAGCTCACGATGCATTGTCCTTCGTCCACGTTGCAGGATACCTCCGCAACTTCATTCCACACTTTTCGAAAATCGCTGCCCCCATTAGTGGCTGCTGCTCCAAGATCGCCATCCCTGACTCGGACCGAGACCGTGAAGGGAAACCTAAGAAAGGTGCACAAAAGAGGGCACTGCTGAGGACAAAAGTGCAATGGGGGGAGGAGCAGCAGAAATCCTTTGCGGTGTTGAAAACCTTGGTTACGACACAACCCATTCTTCGGCCAGCAATATACGATGGACGGGTGTTCCACATTGAGGTAGATGCAAGCGCGGAAGGATTTGGAGCTGTCATACTCCAAGACTTCGACGATCCTTCCCCTCTCGATCCTTCGGAGATCAAACCTGCACGGCATCCTCTAGGCTATGCCTCCAAGCTGACGACCGACGCGGAGAAGAAGTACTCGCCAATGATGCTGGAATTAGCAGGATGCAGATGGGCTTTTGACCGGTTCTCGAAGTTCATCTGGGGGCAGACAATCGAACTCTGGACTGACTGCAGCGCCTTATGCGAGGTCCTCACGAGCGAGAAGGTATCAGCGGCACATTACAGGTGGCGGGAGGTGGTGTTAGCATACGATATTCGGAAGATTCACCACAAGCCTGGCCGGAAGAACATCATACCAGATGCACTATCCCGCAGACCGGCAGACGGGGTTACTGACACCTTCGCATCTCCACCGATAGACTGGAACGAGGTGCTGAACCTGCACAGGAGGGGCGAGATGCCATTCATTCGAGGAATAGACCTGAGAAGGTATCTACTAAGGGTACTTTAGGGTTCAACCCTGGCTCTTTCAGGAATGAGATCCAGGCTGAACTTAGCTCCTGGCCTGTTGAGGATCTGCATAGCCTGCGTTCGGGCAGCTAGCCTGGCGTCCGACATCGTTGCCATCGTCTCTGAGGCTGACGAGGAATCGGGGTTTATGAGTGGTGTTGTGCGTGCGGTGCGGGAGGAGGATGGGGAAGAAAGTTCACGCTCGATGAGGCCAATCTCCCACTCGTGGAAAAACCTGGCGTTTGGAGAGTGGTTGGAGAGGTCTGTAGCGCGTAGAGTCTTCAGGCCGCGTTCGAGATCCGCTCTGAATGGGTGCCTCTGTTGGGTGGATTGGGGAGTGGGGTTTCGTTCCGGTCTGGGTGTAAGAAACAGTTCGTCCTCCGTTGCTTCTTCCTCGTCTGTCTCTCCTTCGTCTATCTGCCCTCGTTCTCCGACGGTCTTTTCTGCAGGTGTAAGTTCAGCTGGGGTGGACTGGACCGATTTCAGAAATCTGCCACCAGGTCCTCGAGAGGGTAGGCTCTTCTTGCTTCGTCGGGTCACCTTGAAATCTTCCTGATCAGTTCGCGGGTAACAGGGTTGGTTTGTTGCTTGTGCAGTTTTGGGCTGCTCGTGTGTTCCGTCCGTCGAGGCACCACTTGGAACACGTAGGGGTCTTCTCCTTGTTGCTTTTCGGCAAAACTCTATGTAGATTACTTTGGATTGGCTAGAACTACTCTCTGCAATACATGCGGAAGTCTTTTATAAGAAATCTAAACAAGAGACAACAACTGAGAGACTTGATCTATCTAGAAATAGAGAACCAAGAGGAGGGCCGGGCAACAACAAGAGGTTGAAAGGGAATAGAGGGGATCAGAGCGGGAACGTGCGAAGACCACGCGATGGTGCCGCCCCCGGAAGAGGTCTAAGGGTTGCACCGTCATTGAAGAAGTAGCTTTGAACTGGAGTCGGCAGGCTGCAAGCTTCCAGAAGGCATCAGAGTACATTTGAATTGTACTCTTCTCCTGTTAATCTGCAAACGAAGTGCCTGTTGCTGAAGTAAAGGTCTGTGACGTTCGAGATTGGAAGACATTCGTAGGCAGAGGAACTGGTGGTGGTTGTGCTTCCACATCCATACTTGCGGAAGATGGGGACTGGTTCGATTTTATAAAGTTCCAAAAAGAAGGTAGCGGAGGTGGCTTGATATCTGGCTCCAAAAGTTCTCGATTTAGATGAGGGTGTTTGGAGGAGATGGCAAGCGTAGTAGTGGCATCATCCTCACTATCCAATTGGGTTGCCGTGCGCTTTTCTGGCAAGCAAGATGAACTGATCGCAGAATGTTGTAAAGGAGTGTTCTCAGGTTTCTATAACAGCTCAATATGAATATATTCTCATGTTGAGAAGAGTGGGAAAGAGAAGACTTACAGCCTTCGGAAACACCTCCATTTCAACATCAGAGTCCACAGGAAGCTCAGCATTCATGACAACCGTTCCATTCATAACAGCCATAACAATCACTTCGGGGTGTTCAATATCATCTGGTTTGAGAGTTTGAAGAAGCTCCTTTCACTTCGCTTTATAGCGATCTAGGTCAACTCCTGTAAATCTAAACTCATGGAATATCAATAAATGTACTACTCCCAGTAGCATATACAGAAAACATACTGCTTTTCACGCTTGACCAATCCAAACTCGTGCTTCGAAAAGACGTCCAGCAGTTTAGGCTGGCTTGAAGAGTATAAGATTTCTTCCAGGCGAAGATTCCGATCCACAAGAAAGATGTGGTGGGTACCAGCCTCAATAACCTTCTTCCGAAATGCTCGTGATGGTGAGTCAGCTGGCTGAGAGCGGTTCTTAATTTTGACAAGGAGGTTTTTACGTAAGAAGATATCGGGAAGGACACTCAGAACAGTTGTAAGAGAAGAAGCCGATCCACGAAATGGCTCGCCAGCTGCATTATGCCAGTTTTCATTATTTGATGTTGTAAACGGGAGTTGCTGATGCTTTGGAATAAGGCATCCCTTCGCAATGTGGCCTTTTTGAAGCTCGAATGTGGCACAGCACTTGTTCCAAAGATCAGGATTCTTCTTGAACTTGTCTTCAACTTTCGTAAGCCGCTCCAAGCTTTCTTCAACTGAATAATACTCAGCAACCCCACCGTGCAAGTCTGCCTTCTTCTTCAAGATTGCGTCTCGAAATGCCACAACGAAATCTGCTCGTTGCCGGATTGATATGAGGAATTGTTTCAAAGACACGCATTTCGAGATGAGCTAGATCCTGACCAATCCAGAGTTCGGGCACATAGAGAAGGATACTGTTCCTATGTTGACAGCAGAGGTCAACACATGCCTGCCCGCTACCTTCAAAGTCGACTCCAAGGAGCCGTGCACGTTGAGCAAAATCTTGAAGCGGTGGACCCATCTCGAGCGGTGAGTTTCCAACAAGAAATTCCTGGATTGTTATCATTAGGCCTTGAATTTACAGATGATGGCAACCTTATAACTTACGTATCCCACAAGTTCTCGGTCCTCATTTACCATCGTCAACAATCCTCCACCAAAAATATTTGTAACTTGTACTTTTTGACGACCACC
>MU271648.1:0-35719 GCA_021432655.1 Atractiella rhizophila
GGGAACGAAGAGGTGGAATGTTTGCCCGATTCAGACAACAGATGACGGTCATCGTATTCAACCGATATCCAACATTTATCATCATGATTACGGTTCTTAAATGACAACACCGTTCTTGCTATCTCAGTAAAAACAGTTTCATTCTAGGATCTTCTGTAGCTTGCAGCGCGACCAATAATCTAAACTATGACAACAGCAGTCGTTTGAGCTGTTCGCGAGAGTGATGAGAATACTGAGTTAAATATTTAGTGTATGTATACCTATACTAACAAGGAGAAGGACTCCTGCTTGCTCCGACTTTTGTTTGACGAGTTTTCAGAGACGCCATCTTCTCGTCTAGAAGTGGCACAATAATGAAGGCAACGAGCGTCAAAGGAAACATAGCTTATACCGCTTGAGCGAATTTGATGCGTTGAGGGGAAGTAATGTGACTGTTGGCTGAGTATCATTCATGGACCTGATCGAAACCGAGTGGTTCTGGCTTCGTCTGATCAAGCTTCACGTGGTATGTTATGAATGTGATTGTCGTGTCTCGGAGGTGGGCTGACTGTGTTCAAACGGGGCAACTTATCAATCGTAGCCCTGCAGAACATCGGAGTGACTAAGGTATTACAAAATTGAGTGATAGAGTAATGACAGCGAATTCTTAGACATGCTATTCAGGATAACAGCTCTTCCGTTGTCCACTAATTCAAAAAGGAGCGAACGGCTTCCTGTGTGCGAACGGAAAGGAAGAAGGCATAGAAGACAATTATGCACAAATATTTAGCTGAAACTAGCTGCGTTTGCAGTCGTGATTCAATACAGGAAAATTACGACAAGCTGAACGGTTAGAAACATGATGGACGCAAAACAAATCATTTACACAAACGCCGGGAACGCACAAGGGTTGACTTGAACTAGCTTGAAGGGTTCAGACCATTACTACATCGACTGTTGGTTTGCCAGCCTTGCTTGACAGTAATTATATAGCCCTGACGAACCGTGATGAGCGTTACAATGTTCCAAGATGTCAGTGAGGGAAAGGTCCAGTTACAAGGTTACGTAATGCTATCATGAACAGCATTAACGTCGTTAACACGTTACAAGGTTCACACAAGGTTTGATGGTCGCAGTTTTCAGGTGGAAGAAAATAGTTCCGAAATGAACTATAACCAGAACTCGAAGCACAGCCGTTACATGAAACGTTGCTAAAACCGTTTAAAACAGCAACCCACTTTTCTTGTCCTTACTTCGGACTTCTTTCTCTTCTTTTCTTCTTGCCATCTCTCTTCTTCAAGGACTTCGGAGTGATATCGTCCTTAACGTCTTCAAGTAACATCGTATCTCAAGAACAGCTGAGGAGCAAGCAAGGTTCAAACAAGGAAACAATCGACAACGCGTTTTTCGTCATCAATTCAAACTGTTTCCATAAATCTCTAATAATCCTAACGTCGGTCCTGCTTTCTTCCCCTCTTTCTCTGCTGTCCTCAGTCTTCTCTTCCCCTTCCCCTTTACATTCTCAAACAGCTCATACAGACTCGAATATGTCCGCCTCCCCTGTTCAAGAGTATCCTCAAGAGTACCCTCTAGAGGATCACCCTCATGAGCACTTTCACGACAACGTCAAGCAGGGATCTGAGTCGCACTCTCCTCCAGCTCACCAACATCAGTCCACGCAACCAAGCGTATTGTTGTCCATCCCAGCACCCGGCCTTGTCGGCGCAGGAGAGGCTGGAGGAGAGTTGGAGGAAAAGCCAAAGGTCAAGCGCGCTTATCGTTCAAGGCCTGGCGCCGTCGCATCTGGACCAGGCACTGGGAGGAGAGGAAGAAGATGGGGAGATCCGCAGGTAGTCAGTGCGTGATCCGCATTCATCAATCAAGAAAGACTGAGATATATCATGCCCTCCTTAGATCCAGAGGGAACTCTCACTAAGGCTGACGCCGCAGCTGTCACCAAAGAGACGCTGTGGGACATCATGCCCTCCCAGTGGACGGCGTCGGAGAAAGAGGGCTCACACAAAGCTCTACGGGTGAGTTCTATTTTCACTGGCAGACAGCTAAAATACTGATATGCAATGGGACAGAAACGAATCCAAGATCTGGTGAGGGAGAAAGATATCCAAGTCGCTTGGGCTGCCATCGAGAATGGCAAGTGGACGATCAAGAAGACGAGTTGGAGCGCGATCAAGAGGTCTTCTGCCGGTCAGGCAGTTATGAAGGAGGTTCGTCTTCTCCCCTCTCGTCGTCCCGCCTTGTCCTTCCCACGCTGACGCATTCGGGTGCGGGTCGGTGGGAACAGGTCACAGAACAGTTCCCGTACCTTAGGAAATATAAAGATGGATGGGCTGCTGAGGAGGCTTTCTCCAAAGTCGTCCTGTCAATGAGTGCGAGTATGAGTGCCAAACTTGGACGAAGGGGTGAAAAGGGAGATATTGACGGTTTGTCTACCCATCTTCCTTTCGCAATTCGACGGCGGCCTGATGGTGATCATGCAGAGGACCTTGTCAAAGAGGTCATGGGCGAGTTCTACACCACAACTCCACCGACTGCAGCTGGCCAATATGTCACACCACAGAATCTCAGCCACAGCAGCATGGATGGCCCCGGGCGGCGGCAACAGAAGAGGGTCTTTGCTCAAGGACACGCACATGGAGGACGGAGCGAGAGTGGTTCTGAATCTGGAGGGGACGAAGATTTCAGGAGGTGGAGGGAGTCCATGATGGGTTCGCCATTTCTCTCCCTCTGAAACAAAGTGATTTGCTTAGACCTCTTGAACAGGTGATTCGTCCCTCGACGAGCCTGAGCGTCGCTCTGTGGAGCCGCGAATTCCAAGCGGTTTGTCCTCCGTTCTCCTTATTCGTGCGGCAGAACTGAGGCGACAGATGATGAAGGTGGCCTAACCTTCAAACCGCGCGCTCCCGCATCAGGTCCCACTTATCCCTCCCACTCAACCCGACCACGTCCTCAGCCTTATCCGACTGCCTCTGCTCGTCGCTCAAAACATCAAGCCGTATCACGTATTTCAGAAGGTGAAGATGAAGACGAAGAGATGGAAGTGGATGAGCTCGCAGAGGACTACGAGGACGAAGAAGACTTTTATTCTAGTCCTCATGTCCACGCCAGTTCCAGGAACTCGCGTCATGGGAATGGACATATGCAAGGGGAAGGCTATCGCAATGGAGTTCGAGAAGAGGTGGCTGTCACCGCTAGGGGTCATCCCTTCCATCAATTTCTACCAGAGCCTTTCCCAGCTCCACTTCCCTCAAAAGAAATTGAAGACGACTCCCCTCGAGCTGTGCCATCGCTTCCTCCAGCGGCTGCTCAAACAACAGTTCGACGATCAGCTTCAGTCTCCACCTCGCGACCAGGAACCGCCGGTGACACCGCGAACGGACCCCGCCCTCGTCCCTCGATCTCTACCTCTTCCTCAGCATCTGCCCAGCCAGCGTCTGCTCCCCCGCGCTCCGTGCCTCTGCTCCCTCCCCACTTGCCGTCCATGCATCTCCCACCGTCAATGATGAACTCATCCATTCCTCCCGCTCTCCTCCCCCCTTCTCTTCCCTCCCCACCGCCAGGACCGCCTCTTCAACAGAAGGTAATGCAGGATGGCCGTCATTACGGTGCTCTCAGACCCCCCGGTGATTCCCCTCTTGGATATTTCAAGACGCCGGATGGGAGGGAGTTCTACTTCGCGGAGGGAGTGAGAATGGATAGGGAGAGCTTTTGGCAGTATTTTGGATATAACTGAACTGACGCTTGTGGAATTACTAGGCGACGAGCGAGAGAGACGTTTGTTTCAATGCATAGCTGTGTTTATGGTTTATTGGTTTATTCGTTTCGGTATCGACCGTGATAGCTCAATATGATCTTACATCTTACTTCATAAATGGCCCATTTCAGGACTTGTACTGCGCAGACATGCACATAAGTCAGCTGACCACGAATTTCGGCAACAATGAATGACTGTTACGACCTACTGGCCCTTTAATAATTCTTCATGGCATTGACCCGACCATGGCTTCCAGAGGGGTTGGGAGTATTCCCAAACTCCCCACCTCCCTCAAGGCCTCAATCCGCTGCTGATAGTGCCATCTCCAGTGGCTGTCACTCACTTCTCGAAGCCTACCGCCGTTGGATGGAGTTTCACTACGGCGGGAAGATATACATTTCACTCGAGCGGATCACGACGATATTGGCTGGTGCCATGTACTGGAGGTGAAAACACTTCTTTGGTATGTCACCTTTTTGATCAATTTTGGGTAATACTGATTGTATGAGCGGGATGAAAGCAGCAAACTCAACCTGTTGCCAGTAGATTTCCGAACACAAGGATACCAGAATATGTTCCCGTCGCAATACAACAGCTCATTTCGGGGAAGCTGGGCTTTCTGCCGAACATCCACCTTTTGGAATATTTATTTTGGTCGAGGAAGGACGCCTACGATTTCGGGAGGACTCCATCGCGAACGGGAATGGAGATCCCGGCAGATTACCATATTCAGAGTTTTATGGAAGGTTCGATGCGAGTGGTGTACACTACGATGCATACTTCGATAACAACGTTCAAAGCTTTCAGCGTATCTATCGACACGGCGACGAGAAATCGTACTATATAGACTCCGAAGCACCTCCGCCAGGTCACGATCCGTTTCCGTGACTCAAGTTGTACCTTTCTTTAACTGTCACGATTTGGGCCAAGTCGACCGTGTGAGCACCCTCAAAACTGCGACTGCTAATCCGTTTGTGCGTTTTCTTTTGGCGCCGTGCTTGAAGCTGAACCCATATCTAGATCAACGTTGCACTAGCTGCTTATTTGAAGCAGTTGTGGGTGGCTTCGCCTCAAGCCCGCGGCGCGTTAGATTTGATGCGACCACGGACTCTCCCTCTTTCAGGAGTATGGCCATATGCTGGAAATTTACCGCCTGCGTTTACTTTATTCTCGAACACCAAGTTCACAGATCTCGATCCTCCAGGCTTGTCACCCTACCAATCATTTAATCTGGCTTGGTGTTTGCCTGAATTTGACATCAAGAGAAGCCAGAAGAGGAACCAAGGGGCCCCAAATTCGCGGGAATGACGACAGAAGAGGCTGTGTCACATGAGCTAGTGGCCAGGAAGCTGGTGGTCGGGTCGTAGATGAGAACGGCTGACATCAGGGTGCAAACAGCCTTAGATTCTCAAGCAAATATCAAGTAACAATTTTCTCAATTCGTTGTAGATGGTACTCAATCTTACTCTTCTAATGTATTTCAATTTGCGCTCTGCAAGGCTTGTGATGAATCTTTACAGTCTCCCTACCTTGCCTCTGCTTCGCACAGTGGCATTACCTCCTCTTCCACCGTCTCCTCTCCAATATGCTCTCATTATTAACCAGCTTCAATTGAAACCTGATGCCTTTGATGGATGCTAGGTCAGATCAGATGATCAGGATGGCACTGTTTGGGGAGCCAAGAAAGATGAGGACTGAGTAGAGGGGTTTTGGCATGAGTCAACGCCCTTTTGAGTGTTCATACCTCCTCGCCAGGCACATTAAAATGAAATAAAATACACCATCTTACTGCATATGTTGTGCTGCAACAAAATTTGATTGTGAACTTAGGAAAAATGTGCTTTTGTAAATAGACTTGAACCCACTATGAGTCAGGGTAGGATTTGGGCTGCAGAGGAAGGCCACTTACAGTAAGTAAAGAAGAACGGAGACAGGAGATAAAAACGTTTTGGTGTGTGTGATGCACCTCCAATTATGCGCAGATTCCCCGCTCGTTGGCGTAGAGGGTGAAGAAATGTGATTGTAAAATGCAGAAAACCTGATGTATGAAGCTGGAGGCAAGCAAGAGAGGAGAGAGGGCAAGAGTGGTTGCATACATGGGCCGGAAGCTACAAGCCTCTTCGGTTCGGCAGGGAAAGAGGCGACGGAGGAATACACTTGAATTTTGTGGTGTAAAGAGGAGCTGCGACTTTGCAAAACGTTGGGACAACTGTGCGGCGAACAAAGAGCTTGGAATGGGGCGGTTCTCGATAGTAGTTAGACGAGAGTCGGACGGGAGTAAAATTTAAATCAACATTCCTACGGCACAACATTAGCTCTAAAGCATATGCATCAGACTTGATAAGCTGGAATAGGACTCACCACGCTAAACTATTTCGAAACCTCGACGAATATCCATCATCAACGGCCAGACAAACACTGGATCGAGACAAAGAACGATTCACTCTCGAAACTTGAATCAAAACACGATAAATGATAAAACGTAGGTGATGTCGAATAACACGCATTTTTAAAGGTTGGATCACTGCCCTCCTATTTGCTCTTGTACGAGCTATCAAAGCAATAATGTTAGTATTCGCTGCAGAATATAACACTGGAGCCGGTGACCTACATCGACCTGGTCCTCGCTCTCCATTCCTAACTTCACAATATCGTTCAATGAACTATAACTATACCCACGTAACGAGAAAGAGCATACAGATTCTGGTGTGTCGGAGTCTAATATCCGCCTCCCATCGTAGAGAAGGTGAAAAGACTTCTTTTCTACACCTTTCTTGGTCACAAGTGCGGCGTGGACCTTTCCTAACTGCTCGATATGAACTAAGTCTCAAAGTACTGCCAGAGGAGAGAAGACGCGCAGTAGACGTTGCCTTGAGTTGAAATGAGTGTTCTTCTCCATTCACCTCTTTCACAGTGATTGTGACCTTTCTAACAATTGGTCTCTCGTTCTCAAGCCAGAGGAAGTGAGGCGGCACACCTTATTCACTTCCGGCTTCACGTCTGGTTTTTTCTCCTTGCTAGTGCTCCCCTCATGCGACATTTCTCAACCCAAATAATGTGCCAACACCTCCTCAATGTGTGATCTTCAGCCCAAATGGACCTTCCAGTGGAACGATGGATATTGGATATAATCCCAGAAACGTCCACAACAACGGTTGGATTAAATAGGGTTAGGGACGAATCGCGCAAGAGAAAAGCAACCACGACGTTCGACGTTCGACTCGCGAAACGCGCGTTTAGCTAAGACCTTAACGATATTTAAGAGGAAAGTGCAAGATGTCGGACGCTGAACAAGCTGCCCCTGCTACCCAGGCGAAGCCAGAGACCGAACATATCAATGTGTGTTGTTTCCCAAGCTATTGTGAATCAGTCTCTCCTGGGATTGAGGCGTGATTTTGCTGTTGGCCATTCGTCCCACTCTGTTAGCACATGAGTGCAGCTTTATTCATATCTGAATTGCCAGAGAGGGACTGCAGCGCTGATTACATAGAGCATTAGATTAAAGTAACAGACCAGTCTGGAGCAGAAGTTTTTTTCAAGATCAAGACGACTACGAAGCTCGGCAAGCTAATGGATGCATATGCTGATCGGTGCGCCGTCCTGTTTTGCTTCTTATGGGCGGGAGGCTGATTGGTTTGGCCGCGTCAGGCAAGGAAAACAAAGGGAGCACGTCAGATTCTTGTACGATGGACAGAGGGTAGGAGCGGAGGATACTCCGGCAAAGGTACGAATTCCATTCATTTCTAGATGCAGCGGCTGAGAGTGTTGGATAGTTGGAGATGGAAGATAACGACCAAATTGAAGTACAGATCGAACAGGTTCGGCTTCCTTCCCATCTTGCTATCCTCCCAGTCCTTCCTTTGAGAGATTTCAACATTGATGTGCTCTAATTGGATACAGGTTGGAGGTCGCTGACTGCCCCTTGCGGCTCCCACCTCTCCTGTCACCACGTGCCGTATTCTCCTGCTCTTAGTGATTCGATCTTGTGTTGTGAATGATAAGATAAATAAAGTGTCGTTAATCATTTCATATCATTGTACTAACCCGAACTCCACTTAAGGAGGCCGACTGGTTAAATTTTGGCATAGATTAAGACCCCCTGGTATAAAAGCTCGAACGGGCTTCATATTCCTTTGCATGTAAGCCCCTAATGGCGAATCATGCACATCCTGTGTACCAGAGAGTGTCTGTATCTCGCCGTTTTAAATCACCGTCTCCAAATCACTCATGACTGCATCATTCATCCCATTTGATTCTTCAGTGGATCCGTTATTCCATACCAAATCTTTTTTCTCGCAGTGTATGAAAATATAAATCAAGTTCTTACCCATAGATCAATTATCAAATTCTATGGCTCCTGATTGCCAAACGGGACCACTGCAGTTATCAATTGTCAATGCCTTATTTGGTCCACGTCCCCTAGTGTCTCCTCGATCTGAATGGAATTTCAGAATATGCTTATCACAGCTGCATTGGTGTGATGAATTGGTGTGATGGGTTTCGATTATTACTTAGATTCGACTCCTGGTTTCACGCATTTAACTCTCTTCAAATCCTACTTTGTTGCCATCGTGTCCTGGAAGGAAAAAGGCTCTCTGGGCTTTATACTAGTACTGACCAGGTCTTCTTGCTCTATGAGGGATGGATGGCAAATAGTTGGAAGAACAATTGCTCTGTGGCAAACCGTGACGGTCTGGATGGACCAAGTGTGAGGGTGGAAAGTGAGCGCCGTGAACGTGAAAACTTTCAACATTGAAAATTCTTCAACATCTTGAACTAGATTGACGAATCTGACTCGCAGTTGAGCTCTAACGTTGAGCTTATTTGTTCTTCTTGAAAGTACAGGGCGCAGCAGCCCAGTCTGACATAAAATGGATAAGGCAAAATTCTAACGCGACTTCTCCATTTGGATGGGACTTAGAGAGGGCAATAGTGGAGCGCTTACAACTAGGGGATTGGTGGAATTACCTTTGCTCTGTCAGCTTGAGAAAGAAATGATTGAAGAAGCGAGTTCGTGTCAACATGTAAAATGATGCAGTTGCTTCAAAACAAATGAAGAGTTGAAGTGAAGAGGAATCACATCGACTCATCATGCTGAAACAGCGCTCTTCAATATTAGCCTTTGGCATTATATAGTATTATGAAATGTTTGATTATCGATAATTGATGTTAGATAATAAATGCATTTTAGGCTAAAAGTACCCATCATATAAAATTTGATTCGAAACATGTTAGGAGTGGCGGTCGGATAAATGTAAGGTTTAGCGCCTTCGCCGGATCGGTTCTTTGTCGACGTTCCACCAACCTCACAACATTTCGCACAGCTCCACCTGCCAGAAAGCCTTTCCTCGATGTCCAACACGCCCTCAGGGACCCCAGGTCCAGCTGTCGAGCCGCCGTTTGCGTACGTGACGAGGAATGGACCCACATTTTTGGCGCAGAAGGGGATCACTGTTAAGAATAATGACAGGCTGAGGAGACTGAGGAGGGATGTCAGAATGTCAGCTATCAGCCAATGGTGTCACTTCTTTGGGGACTTTATTGGTCTACCAGAGTTCGATGTAGAGGTATGTAGCATTCTGAGACCTGGCGAAGGCGGGAGAGGGTGTTGTTTTGGTGTTGCATTTAGAACGAAAAACCTATCTTCCATGCTATCGGAGGGATTCCGCTCCTTTTATTTCGTTATTATGTGGATACGCGTAAAGGTTGCGCGAAGAAATGAGTAACCGAAAGGAGATGGCAGAGTTCCGAAATTTCGGGTGGAGGAGAAGGTGGTGGTATGGTTGACCTCGAACTCGGCAATCGATTCGGATTTTACGTACCTCGCCCGTTCCCTCACACCCTCAAATTTATTTTTCCGGTTTTCTTTCGCGTTCCTACTACTCTGATTGAATGGTGGACCTGCGAGAATGCTGGCGTACGTTAGGAAGAGTTCTGCATTGCACTTCTACCCTTTATTCCTCCGCTGTCCTGACATAGCTATCCTTAGTGTTACTTCAATGGCAGTCTTTACACTTTCTGAAATTCTTCCCCTATTGTTACAACGGCAAATGTTATGCTTCCCCATTCCCTAGTCCGCATTTTTCTTGAACGCGTCCACCCGACAACGCGTACAGTTTCGCCGGGAATCGGGGCTTCCGCTGCCTCCATCATCAGTCTGCTGATTCCCCTGCATTTGCTTCGAAAGGTTTTGGTACTTACACGTTCTATTTCCGCGTGTCTGGTAAAGATAGCTGTTTGCATGCGTAACATTGTGAAGTGGCAGTGGCAATATTTGCACATTTCTCTTTGAATAGAAGTTTGTCATTATCGGCGTGTTGTTATCTCGCCAATGAGCGTTCTCGACCTATAAGTTTACTAACTGTCGCCATTCCAGAAACTTGAATACGACCTTTGTATCTCTGTTCCGCAGGAGCAATCGACAGTGAAGGATTCATCTCCTGAGAAAGAAGGCATAGCGAACGAGTCGAGGGCAGCGGATGGAAAGCCGTCTAACATCGGTCACCCCACGCCTCCCAGCTCGGATGATGCTCAACAAGACAAAGAAGGCAGGGCAGTCCAATTAGCTCCCAAGGCTTCCGCTCTTACGACCAGCGTTTCCTCAGCTCCCATGAGCATCGCCGTCGCTGGATTTACGGCGTTCCAGTCTCCTTCGATGAACCTGCTCACGGAGCCAAACCCTGCTCTTCCAACTCCGACACCTACCAATCCTCTACGCGGGGGCTCAGATCCGAAGGAAGAAGACGATGAGGAAGACGGTGAAGAAGACGATGAGGACAAAAGAGTCCCCCCTCCTCTCATTTATATCCCTACGATAGTTTCTCGACTTTTGGTCGCTGTGAGCACAGATCGTACCGTCAAGTTCGTTTCCTCATACATTGCCTCCGAAAACTTGTACTTACGAGGTTTCAGGGAAAACAACTGGGAGGTCAAACTTCGCCGGCAATTCTGGAAAAAGTCTGAGTACCTCAGGTTACGCCAGAGTCCATTGGGCCAAGAACCAAACCTTAAGTATCCGAACGAGCCAGTCCTCCCTCGAGTGCATTGGGAAGATATGGATCTGGACGACCAAGTCTACGTCTTGCATACAATCTGCGAATGGCAGTTCCTCTGGAGCGCTGACAGATGGAGGAGTCAGTTGATGAAGAACGCAGATGAAGGTGCTGCTTGGGTTTGTCTGCATTTCCCACCGTAAAATAGCAAGTTGACACAATTTCTTCGGCACAGCGTTTGGAATTCATTGGTCTCGATGGCAGCGATAACAAATATTGGTTTTTTGACGATAACCGGCTCTGGATTCAACGAAATACTCCTGCGGAGGCCATAAAAGCGCGCGCTCGATGGGCCAAAGAACTTTCAAAGGCTCCAACTGAAAAGGGAACTCGATCTCGCCCTTCGCGTGCTATCGCAGCACTAGAGCAAGACAGCCCTGGACCGGCTATCAACGGAAGGGGGAAGAAGAGGAAGAGAATAGAAGAAGAGCCTCCTAGTGATCATTCCGATACGGAAAATGGTATCGAAACTGAGGATGGTGGAAGAGCTTCGAGATCCAAATCTAAAGGTGGGAGGGGGAGAGGGAGGGGAAAAGGCGGCGTGGGAAGGAGGAGCTCACTGAGGGGTAAGCCTGCTGAAGAAACACCCGAGGTGGAGGATGAAGATGTTGAAGATGGCGCGGAAGGGACCTCCAAACCGACGACCAAGCCCCGAGCCCGCGGAAAGGGAAGTCGAAGGGGAAAAGGCAAGGGTAAAGGACGTGCCAAAGGTCGCGCGTCCAAGGTTCAAAAAGTAGAGGACGACAAGAGCCAGGAGGAAGAGGAGGCTGAGGAGCTGGAAGCTGAGGTTGAAGAAGAAGCGGAGGTGGAAGACCTCCTCGCTAGTCCCAAGACAAAGGTCGACGGAAGCGATGAGCCAGAAAAGGTCGATGACCAGTTTTCGAAAGGACGAAGAACGCGATCTTCTAACAGGCTGAGTACCCTCGTGACTACGGCTGACAAAGTATGTGGCGGTTATTTCTTAGAGCCAAGTTCAGCGGGAAACGCGGCGTCGCTGACCCTTTTATGTTTGAACAGAAACCGGGATCCGAACGCAAGGCCGGACGTAAAGGCGCACGGCCGCAATCGCCCGAAAACTCTCTTTCCCCTCTCAGTTCTGTTGATAACGATCGCGATGGAGGATTGGACAAGGATCAAGATGGAGATATCGACATGGGGGATCGACAGAATAAAGACATCAAGGAAGAGGAGATTGAGGTCGACATCCCACCTCTTGACATGGATAATGTGGCGTGGACGGAGTGGGAATGCGTTCGTGGATTGTTACTCCCTCACTTCGATACTCAGAGCATTTGTGGATAGATTTGCACCATCATACCGGAATGGAGAGCTTTTGCTGACGCCTTTTCGACATCCAACAACCCGGAGGAACTTAAACTTAGCCATTACATCCATGACGAAGTCATTCCAGCTTTGATGAGGGAGTATAAAGTATGCGAGAGCCCCCTGGTTCCCACTCTGTTTGATATGCTGACATGCGTGAAATAGGAAAAGGAGCAAAAGAGGATGAAAGAAGAGGCCAAAATCGAGGCTCAAAATGCGGCTCGTAAACGGTCCACTCGGCTAGCGACGCGAGAGGCGGAGAAGGAGGAGGCAGCGCGTGCCAAAGCATTGCAGGACGACGATTCCCGCGCTAGTCGACTCGAGAAACGCAAAGCCGCAGAGGAAGCCAAACTTGCGGCTGAGGAAGAACGAAAGGCTAGACTTGCCGATCGGGAAGCAAGATTCCGTGCCCGTGAAGAAGCAGCTAGACTCCGCGCTGAGGGTCTTGATCCATCCGAGGCTCTCAAGGTATTGGAAGGAAATCCGGATTTGTCGCCGCAGAAACGAAAGAGGACAAGATATGCAGAAACCGATGCGATGACTGATGACGAAGAGAAAAGTGACGGCCCAAAAAGGAAGAAAAAGAAGGCAGAATCGAGCGATGAGGAATATGATCCTGATGAGGACAGTGAAGCTTCGACGGAGAAAGATGAGCCGGACTCGTGGTACTTGAACTGCGAGGTGAGCATGTGCTCGATTGATTGTGCATTACTTATCGAGGTGCCACAGCATTGCGGGAAATCTGGCTTGGACGTGGTATGTCAAGTTGTTGAAAACTCACTCTGTTCTCAGCCTTACCTACGAATTAGGATGACGGCCATAAACTGGTGTGCTGCGATCAATGCGAGGAATGGTTAGTCCGAATTCAGAACCAACATTACAAATTGTCATTGACGATGTTGTTGCAGGGTACATCTCAAGTGCCTAGCCAAAGCCGATAGGGAAGCTGGCCGGCCTGAGAAGGACTATCAAGAAGAAGACTTTCTTTGCGGACGTTGTCAGCGTGATCCTTCCCGAAGGAAACAAGAGCACACCTCCGGCAACTGGTCAGACGATGAATATGACGGTGGGGATGGGACCACGAAGCGAAGACGAAACCGATCGCCACCGAAAGCTGCAAACGCCCGTTCTCGGGCTCCAGTAAAACATACTCAGAGCTCCCCTGCAATTCCTTCTGGTTCTTCCTTGACCCCCAAAGCCAAAGCTCCAACAGGGTTCTCGTCTCTTCATACTACTCCAAACCGTGCTCCTGCCCAGTCACCCGCTTATCGCTCGCAGACCATTGCTGGGATGCCCCCGAGCCCAGTGCAGGCTGGGACTCCGTTCCGCTCTGGCCCTCTTCGACCCCCTGGAACGCCAGCGCAACATTCTCTTTGGGGAGGCCCCGATCACAACACCGATCCTTACCCATACATCACTGTTTGGCACCAGCTTGTAAACGATCCGTCTTTGATGCACCGACTTCCTCCTGTTTTCCAAAACCACTTCGGTCAGCTTCTAGGCAAGATAGCCCCTCCACCCATCGATATTTATTGTAACATTGCCAACATGATCCGCAACGATATGACTGGAACACGCGTCGAACATCTCCCTCAACAGTTCCAGCCCTTTTTCCGGCCGTATGTTGTTCCTCTTCATGTCCGACAGGCTGCCACTCGTCAGGCGATGCTCGGCGGTTCTGGGGCTGCGACGACGCCGGAACAACAGCAGAAGTTGGCTCTTCTGATGCGACAGCAGCAGAATTTTACGCCAAACCGTCCATCTCCTTTGGGACTAGGTGCCCAATCGTCGCCAAACTTCAGCGCTATGTTGGGCGGTCTAGGATTGGCGCTAGGAGGGAACGGTAGTAGCACCGCTCCTTCCGCTGGTATGCTGAGCAGTGTCCCACCCACAACCAACACGGTTCCTCCTGTCTCATCCCTCACCGGGACGGCATCATCATTCATCTCCTCTTTGGGCTCACCTCCGTCTATAACCTCAATGATGGGAGCGGGAAATCCGGCTGTTTTCTCGCCGATGTCCCCGAGCATGTCCGTGACACCAGATTCCGCTGCCCTACTTTCGTCAATACCCAACACGTCACCCGCCGTTGGAAGCCATACCACTCAGTCAGCTCCTACACTTCCTATTCTAGGAGTCACGTCTTCAGAGACTCCTGCGTCCATCACTACGGCAGGCGGCTCCAATGTAATTGTTCCGACGATGGGGACTGTTGCTCCCACAATCAATCCTCCAGTCGCTCACGGCTTTCCCAATGTCACACCTCTTCCCTCAGTTTCTGGCATGATCAATACCTCGAATGCTTTCCAATTCGCCCCAACGAACGGTACAATCACTACGGGAAGTCCTGCCCAAGGAATTCCTGCTTCCAATCCGTTGCAGAACATGATCGGTGGGATCGGCGGAGGGTCCCTGAACGGATATGGTAGCTTTGGAGCTGTCGGCGGATTTCCCGGTGTAGGAATGGGTGGGATAGGAAGCATGGGAAATTTGAACACCATACCTGGCCTGGGGAGTGTACCTATGGCTGGATCTGTGAACAGCATGCATGGATGGGTAGGTATGGGTGGATTCAATGGAATGGGAGCAGTTGGAGGAATGGGAATGACAGGAAGCGTGAGCGGATTCGGTGGCATGGGGGGTGGCTTCAATTTCTTTCAGTCCACTGGCACTTCCACACCGGCTATAACCCTCGGAGCAACCGTTCCTCAAGCTTCTACATCCCCCTCGCTTCTGGGCCTTCACACTGCCCCAGTTCCAGCCATTGTCACAACTCCACCGTCACCCCATGACATTCCACCTGCCGCCAGCGCACTACCGAGCGTGGCCAACATCCCTCAAGGTTTGGCCACGCATGGAAACACCGAACCCACAGGATCAGCCATAACATCTTCGCTAATGCACACCGCAGGAGTCACAGCTGTTCCTTCGTCGTACCCACCTACATCCGTTCCCACCACCACTGAAGCAACACCTAATCTCCCAGCCACGGAAGGTTCAATACCATCCTTTTCTCCCATGCATATCGCGGTTCCAGTCCCTGTTGCCGCTGAATCGACGAAAGAAGTTTTACAAACGTCCTCCGAAACACCCATGGCGCCACCGTCCATAGCTCACGGCACTGATCAATCACCCCAGGCCCCTGCTCCCCCACAAGAAGTTGCCATAGCCATCACAACTTCCTCATCAAATGGCGGAGCCACTGAGATCATCGGCTCCTTTGCTGGGATGGATACTGGAGCTTCAGTGCCAGATCCGACCAGCCTTCAGACGACATGAAAGCGGCTGGACTTTACATCCCAGGAATGGTGGGGGATGCAACTCGGCTCTTCGATTCGATTTACAACGTAGCTTTCTTCTGTTCTTATTATTTCGTACTTGCAGTTGTGAAGTTAGTATAATGTCTCCAATGGAAATAAACTTGGTGACAGCCAAAGTCAGCTCTCACACCCAATTTGGCTCAATCTGCCTCCTAAGTATTCGATTTCAACTTGAATAACATAAATATGTTAATGCTGCGGTTGGGTTGGCGCACGTTCTCACATTTATTCAACACTTAGATACATCTTCCAAGATGCATAGGATGCATACAAAGAACTCAGCCCACGTTCAGGCACTAAAAGTTTCAATTTCCCTTCGTTTGTTACTACCCGGCTCTTTCTCCGCATCTTCCAATTTCCTCTTCCTCTCCAAGAGTATATCTGCCTCTGGCGGTGCTTCCATGGTCGACACTTTCGATCCTTCCTCTCCCTCAGACTCACTGTCATAGCCATACCCAACAAGCGCAGGAGCAAGCATCAGCACTTCGGAGCCCTCCTTGTCAGCTTTCGTCTCCTCAGATTGCAGAAATTTTCTCTCCGTCCAATGCGCGGACCATTTCCCTCCTTTGTGAAGAAAGCTGAACCGTTCATCAGATGAATGCTTAGCCATGATCTGAATTTCGAGCATGCGAGGATTGGACGATTTTGAGAGGGAAGTGTGGAGCCGTTTCATTAAATCAATGGTTCCATCTGGTGGCTGGACGAAGGAAATAAGTATTATCGTTCGCTTTAAGCATGATTATGGAATTCCAGCGTACATCACCTCAACTGGCTATCTCCCATACTGCATGCTGCCCAACGGTCGAGGGAAGAGGAAATAAGGTAGACATCAAGAAACTTACTTCTTCCTCATCTTCTCCTCTCTCCTCTTTCTCCCGTTCTTTCATCCTCAACTCGCGCTGCTGCTCACGGAGTCGAATTCTTGCTTCTCGTGCGGCGTCAATGTCCGAGCTTCCAACTTCTTGGTGAGGGCACGTGGAGTGATTGCTCGAGGAACTTTGTGATCTATGGTTCATTGTCAGAATGGAGCAAACTGAGAAATGCGTTTGGCATAAGGCGACTTGCTACGGAGGGTACACACCAGGCCCATGACCATCTTTAGATCGCCTCTCGGGGATATTCTCTCTCCTCCATGTTCCTTGGAGCATGCCAGTAAATTTTTTAAGATTGGAACTTGGACAAAGCAAATCACTATGAAAGCGGACTTGGGCCTGGCAGCCAAATGGTCCTGCAACATCACTCAGGTCTCTGGCTATCGTTTCCCGGCCCTTAATTTAACAAGTAAACTGCTTTTCAAAGGGGATGGTGTAAGCATCGTCTTTTGGTGCAGCAAAAACGACATCATTATTACTCTCAAACCTACACAAAAGAGAGGTTGTGAAGTTATTCAAGTGGGAAGCGACACTAGGAGGCGAAGCAAAGAGTATCTCACCTTTGTTCATGTTCATGTTCTCCGGAGTCAATCGAGTTCTCCGCTACCAGGACTTCCCCTTCCACAACGTTACGCACCACTGCCTTCTCGACTTCCTCTTCATCGTCGTGTATTATGAGAGAACGTGCTGTAATTTTCTCCACAGCCATAGCCATGGTCGTCCGTTGGAGTCCACTAACCCGCGCCATTTGAAATGCAAGCGACACAAGGAAAGATCAATCGCGCAGAGGAATAAATGCACGCTTCCCGGTCAAATGACACTAGAGTAATAGAAGTGTATTTTACATCAGCTACATGTCGTAGTCATGCCTGGTTCCAAGACCCCCAGCTCCCACGTTTTCCCACTCCAGAACACTCTTCCACCCTTAAAAAGACCTTTATGGTTCATCTCCAATTCCGGTGCTTTTTCAAACCTTCGCATAACACATCATTAGTACTATGGAATACGACATAAAACAAACATACTTGTTCATGATCAATCCCCATCGAATGAGTGAGAACTTCCCAAAAGGAGAAGCGGCCCCTGCTGCTACAGTCGACGGTGGGGCAGGAGAAGGATGATAAACATATCCTGATTCCGGATCCACTTTCAAAGACTCAGGCTGGAAAGGAAGTTTGGATGATCCGGAGCCCCAGCGTAATGTTCCTGAGAAAGTGTTCCTCATCTCTTTTCATCATAGAACCTGACGACGTACCATCGTCCTCCAAATCAAGAAACACAACCAGCGTATCTGCGCTCCTGACCAAATTTACCTCGCCCATACAAATCGATTTGAACTTATAACCCTCCTCGCGATATTTATCGAACGTTGATCCTTGCATTTCGTTCCAAGACATCGAGCGGTAGAATTGGTTGAGAAACACCTTGTCTCGCTGAGCAGTCGTGAAGTTTTTGTGTTTCGTGCTTCCATACAAGTCTTGATTAGCAGGTTCACGGTGCTGTGACAAGTGAATGAGTGACTAACGATGAAAGGAAGACCAGGCCATTCATGTCAACCTAGGAGATCGATGCGTCGGAACTACGGTTGACAATAAAAGCTTACGTCGTACGTATAAATCCTGGGATTATGTGCTGTTACACCGGTAGACAACACTCTGCAGCTTGGGCGGCGCCATCCAAAGGAGCTCGGAGGCTTCATGTGATATTTTTCCTCAGAGCAGATCTCAATAAGAGGGAGATTGAAGAGTTGGCGTTCTGTGATACGCTGTCAGCAATGGGTTTACCTTTACTTAGATCTGATTTTCAACATGGATCATGGAAGTTCCTATCAGGGACAAATGAATTAAGAGGAGGATCTGGTCACTTAATTGTGTCATAGGACCCCCCGAGTCGCGTAATTGAGAATCAAGTTCCAATGCCTCTGTGAGAGAAAATGAAGTGGGGAGGGAGCACTACTCTTCCTGAGTGTTGAAGTGCCCTCGTCGTAAAGGAGCGGGGCAGCTATAACGTACTGGACTACGAAATTTAACACTCAAATCCTACTACCGTCACCTGGCAAACTTGAATCAGCCTGGGCCACAGCAAAGCGAAATGCGCAGAATGATCGTAGCATGACCCAAGGCTGCAGAATAACCATTTCACGGAAGCAAATGTGCACCAAACAGAGGCCATGTTTCGAGACCCATATTCACAGACTCTCTCCGGGAGGCCGCTTCATTTCGCCTTGATTTCCTTCGATAAAAGCCCAAGATTTGCTGCAATCTCTCGGCCCTCATATCAACAGCGGGGATCACGCCTCTACGACAATAATCGCCTTTTAGTCGTAGACTCTCCACATCATCTGCCTCAACTAGGCGTCTCTCCTGCGACCTCCATCGCGCTCACTCTGCTTTAAACCATCACACGTTGACAGAGGTTCTCAGTCAGGTCCTCTGTCGCTTTGTTGGCACCTTGGGATCTTTCATCACGCTGGGTCGCATGCACTCTCTCGTAGACTGGGTCCTTCTTGTCTCTGACCGAGACATACGATCTCTAGCAATGAAGCGGAGATCCAGTCGAGAACCCTTGGAGTCATTCATTTTTTATTGTTTGAGCAACACCGCGTTGCAGGGCATTTTCAGACTTTCACGTACACAGCTGGCAAACTTCCTTCAAATTTCATATTGAATTATTCATCATATTTGATTCTCCGTTCGATTTGGTAACTAAAAAACTCCAATTCTTCAACCACGAATCTTGTCCCAAGTCTCTCTCTCAGGTTTTCATAGGCGGACCATTGCTTTTGGTTCAAGTTAAGTCTTGGAACTCTGCCAGATCGATACATACGTTGAAACTTGAGTCTCTCCAACTGATCTGTCCAAGCTGAACCAGAAAGGAACGTGATTAATGGTGCAAATCCTCCGTTGCTGCCATAATCGAAAAAACAGAAGGGCCCTGACCAACTTGGCGCAAGATGAAGTCGGAAGTCGAGACGTTTGGCGGCACAGGAACCTTTGGTAAAAGGTAACGAATCAAAGTCGCTGCCTTCGCTACGTGAACGAGAGAAATCGCCTGAAAGGCGCATGTCCTGGATGCCAGGAATAGTGTGACCTGAAGTGAGGAGAAAGTGCAACGCTTCAAAGGAACTCTCTAGGAAAATGTCGAGCATTTGAGGTTGCGAGATCTGGAGGAAAGATTTGAGCTCCGCTACAGAAACGAATGTGGTTAAATTCGTGTCAAGTCGCATGAGCTTGTGAGGATGCAAGACAGGATCGAAAACAGGTTTTATGAACTTGATCGACAGGTCTTCAGAATCAAAACAGATGCTCAATCTCTGCAGATGCTGAAAGTTGCATAGGAACTCTTGAGCTCGTGCATCGTCTTCGTCCGACATTATTGGAACATCTTTCAGCTTCAATCTCACCAAACGTGATGACAGGCGCAGGTGTGGAAAGGAATCGACCAGGTTTCCTAAGAAGTCTGTGGAGAGTTTAAGCGTTTCCAAAAGAGGTAGAATCGGAGCGACGAGTTGATGTTCCTCATCATAGCGCACCACAATGCCTCTGCAATAACCATTCATATCTAACTCTCGGAGGGTATCCTTGACGAAGTGGAGGAGCGGGAAAAATGCAGGCCAGAAACGAGGATATCTTTCGGTGTCAAACCTAACGGACCGGAAGGCTGTAAGAGACGTGAGAGTTCTTGCTGATGCTGAAAAGAAAGCTGTCTCGGAAGGACGAATGGCACTGATGACAAGGTCGTTGAGTGCAAAAGCAGCCGGAGAGGACTGCGATGCATGAACATCTCGCAATTCAAGGTGTTTCAAAGCTTTGCAATCTTCTAACCCAGTAAACCAATCTTGAAGAACTGGGTTGGTCATACCCACGCTCGATCGAATCCAGAGTATCCTGAGATTTGGAGGTAATCGTAGTCGAGCCTCAGCCGACGGACATTTCCTCGGACCCTTCATCTCCCACAGCAGGATATCCATCGTTTCCAGTTGACCGACCAGAGAGTTCAGAACTTCGCCCAAAACATCCCACAGACCCATCCAATTTGCTTCCCTAGCGAGTTCTCGCGATTCTCCGGGATAGTTAACGAACAAATGCCTGACGTGAGAACATCGCGTCCTTGACTGGCGCATGAACAAAAGAATCCCCTCCATATTCGTCACAGAAAGTCTGAGTAACTTGTCAACAAAGGGGAGAGAGTGTGTGCTCCATTGTTTGCAAACTAGCGAGCAAGGTTGGATGTGGGCATTTGACAGCGTCGTAACCCAGATGGATGGCGTATCTTCATCCCCAGCATAGAGTCGCGGTTCGTCAATCCAATGATCAACAAGAATTTCGAAGATTTGGAGCAGCAATTCAACAGGGAGTGATCGAATGGTCGCCATCAGAGGTATTGGTGTTGTCAACAAGTCTGAAGTGGAAGAGAGTGCCATTAGTTCCGCACAAGTACGAGCACAGAAAAACACTAGTACCGGATGAGGGATGTTTCTAGCCTGCTCAAAGCTTCGAATGCTGAATTTTTCTTCTGATCCTGACGTGAGATCGTTGGATTCGTCGTCGTTTTAATCAACACTCGAATATAGGGTCACTGGTATGTTTTGCCGCCGCAACATTCATTTCATTACTCTTCCGTGACCATTTTACTTTTGCGAGAAGGACGACAGGAATCGGAGATGAAAGCGGCACTGTGCTTGCGGTGGACGTTATGACCAAGGTGGGAATGTTGGTTTTGTGCATTATTCTGACTTTGAGAATTTGGGAAAGCAAGGCGTTCCTGAATGTGCTACGACATTGCTGTCTTATTTACATCTTGAGGCTATCAAAAGCTCGAAATAAATGGAAAGAGACCGGCGCCTCAAGAAAGGTGACAACTATTGGGGCTAAGAATACAAGTAGAGCCGGTACTTGCTTTGATATTAGCGGTCTATCTCTGCCGTGTGATACGCAGGTGTCTCAGATTCGAGCGCGCTTGTATTCCTCGTTTATCGCTTCCTAAATTGTGGCCCATAACTGTGTGTGCCTTCCCCGTGTCTTTTCTGCACTGAATGGCACTGAAACCTCTGCGGTGCTTAAAGATGGCCCCTTGGAACCCACTTTTGACTGATGGAGTTGGGATTGGTTGGCAAACCCCTCTTCGATCGCCCACTCTCCTTTATTTCTTTGGAGCGGGGGCATCCTCGCGATCTTTTCTCGGGGGAGAAATTCGATGAGTCTTTATCAGTCTAATCGACATTCATCTCCTCAGGCTATGAAGGATTCGGATCATCTCTTTCAGCAGAAGTGGAGAACCTTTGTCGAAGGGGCTTACGAAAATGTGCTACGACATTGCTGTCTTATTTACATCTTGAGGCTATCAAAAGCTCGAAATAAATGGAACGAGACCGGCGCCTCAAGAAAGGTGACAACGATTGGGCTAAGAATGCAAGTAGATCCGGTACTTGCTTTGATATTCGCGGTCTATCTCTGCCGTGTGATACGCAGGTTTCTCAGATTCGAGGCGCTTGTATTCCTCGTTTATCGCTTCCTAAATTGTGGCCCATAACTGTGTGTGCCTTCCCCGTGTCTTTTCTGCACTGAATGGCGCTGAAACCTCTGCGGTGCTTAAAGATGGCCCCCTTGGAACCCACTTTTGACTGATGGAGTTGGGATTGGTTGGTAAACCCCTCTTCGATCGCCCACTCTCCTTTATTTCTTTGGAGCGGGGGCATCCTCGCGATCTTTTTTCGGGGGAGAAATTCGATGAGTCTTTATCGGTCTAATCGACATTCATCTGCCCAGGCTATGAAGGATCCGGATCATCTCTTTCAGCAGAAGTGGAGAACCTTTGTCGAAGGGGCTTACGAGGCCAACGCACTGGTCTCCTGCGAAATGCGCACATGTGCCTTCGATAGTGCATTTGGCTGCTGCCTGCATCATCTCACGTTGTCAGAGAGCGACAGCCACATCTGATGCACCTACTCCTCACTTTCGGACGCAACAATAACGCGTGGTTCTGGAATTGAAGCAGATGTCGGGGCAAAGAAGCGAGATGGGCACTGGACTTAGTCCCTCTGCGAAGATTGGTAAAACTTTGGAACAGCTCAGTGGCGATAAAAACATTGGGGAGGATTGCTCAAGAGTGATCAAACGGCGTCAAGTTGTATATACTTGAAGGCAGGACAGAAAGCTGTTCCATCGCATGTGCGCCGACGATTTAGGCAACATTGGCTGGGAGGAATGGATGAGGAAGGAGGAGTTGTTGGTCAAATGAGTCATGGAGTTTGCGCTACATCTCTCAGTTAACGCATGTGCATCAGAAACTGTCCCGACTTTTGTACGGATTGACGATTCTTGAATAGCTCACCACGTTCCGGTTGTTGTTTGTCGCAAGCAGCCTCTCCTGCCTCCCCACTTTGCTACGCAAGAACGATGGAAATTAACAAGACGAAGAATGCTATTTTCGAACTCACGCATGTTGCAATTATGGGCGTTGCAGGAAACGGGAGGACTGTGGCACAAACGAATATATTGAGTCAACGTTCACGGTCTCGGTCTCGAGGAACGTCGCCTTTGGGCTCGCTGCGACTCTTTTCATACTCTCTCTGACTTGTCGAAATACCTGTGCCACACAATACTTTTTCCATGGTGCCAGAATTTGGAACTAGCGACCTCAGAACAGTTGCCCAATACTCTCAAACCAGAAGTGCCTTCTTATCTCTGACAATTTCGAGACGCCAGCAGGGTACGATCTAACCGAATTCGAGGCATTACTTCAGCGTTTGTGCTCAAAAATGCTATGGACTCCGTCTTGGTTATTGCTCATCGTGGAGATAAATCTCATCTCGTTGGAGGAAATAAGTTGGAATTTATTTCGATCCCTATTTGCCCTCTAGAGAAAACAGATAACAGATACTCTGCATCTCTTCGACGCCATCTCGGCCCACAACACGCTTCAGATGATGCCGAAACAATAATTCACGAGCTTTGTCCAAGGTCGACTCTCAGTATCGGAGATTCCTGAGGCTCTGACGGCGTTGCAGGGAAGCGAAGGAACAACCGTTAACATTGGGATACGCGCCGGAGTTGCCAAACTGCGTCAGATACATTGGACAAATCGACCTAGCTCTGAAGGCGTTTCGCCAGGCTAAAAACATGTTCGTCAAGGTGGGGTCGTGGGCTGGAGTTACCGACTGCTGTGGGCCATAAGTTTCGCCTCCTTTGACATCGGGAAGCATGATGAGGCTCTGGAATCATTACTGGAGGCAAAGGAGATTTACGTCGAGCTCCGCGACCATTTGGGTATCGCAAACTGCGTTCAAGGCATAGGAACTATGGGTGCTCTACATGGGAGGATCAGTGAGGCTTTCAATGAAGCGAAAGGCGCTTTACTTAGAGGTGGGATCTTTCGAGGGGATGCCACTGTGTCGAGGGCATTGGTGAGATCCACATCGTAAGGGGAGGTACGATGAGGCTCTCCAAGTATTCACGAAGGTAAAAGACACCTTCATCTAGTTGGGATCTCGCCATCAAGAGGCATTTCGCAGACAAAACTTAGCCAGGGTATAACCTTTCACACTCCGACTTTCTAAATGCGATGGAAGGGATAATCTAAGCACGCGCGCTTTTCCAAGCGAGAAGCGAAACCTGTGTGCGAGACTGTGATGCTTTGTGACAGAGGTCAAAAATCCTTTACTGTAAGGTCACAATGCAAAGTGCGATTCATCTACATAGTTTCATGTGCCCGCCGCTAGATGAATTGGTAAAACTTTGGAACAGCTCAGTGGCGATGAAGACATTGTGGAGGATTGCTCAAGAGTGATCAAGCGGCGTCAAGTTGTATATACTTTTGAAGGCAGGACAGAAAGCTGTTTCCATCGCATGTGCGCCGACGATTTAGGCAACATTGGCTGGGAGGAATGGATGAGGAAGGAGGAGTTGTTGGTCAAACAAAAGTATGGGTCCTGACGTTTGCGCTACAGCAACGTCTCTCAGTTATCGTATGTGCATCAGAAACTGTCCCGACTTTTGTACGGATTGACGATTCTTGAATAGCTCACCACGTTCTGGTTGTTGTTTGTCGCAAGCAGCCTCTCCCGCCTCCCCACTCTGCTACGGAAGAACGAGGAAATTAACAAGACGAAGAATGCTATTTTCGAAGGCACGCATGTTGCAATTATGGGCGTTGCAGGAAACGGGAGGACTGTGGCACAAACGAAGAAATTGAGTCAACCTTCACGGTCTCGAGGAACGTCGCTTTTGCGCTCTCTGCGACTCTCTCTGACTTATCAAATTACCTGTGCTACACAATACTTTTTCCCTGGTGCCAGAACTTGGAACTAGCGAGCTCAGAACAGTTGCCCAATACTCCCAAACCAGAAGTCCCTTCCAATCTCTGACAATTTCGAGACGCCAGCATGGTCCGATCTAACCGAATTCGAGGCATTACTTCAGAGTTTGTGTTCAAAAATGCTGTGGACTCTGTCTTGGTTGTTGCTCATCGTGGGGATCAATCTCATCTCGTTGGAGGAAATACGTTGGAATTTATTTCGATCCCTATTTGCCCTCTAGAGAAAACAGATATTCTGCATCTCTTCGACGCCATCTCAGCCCACAACATGCTTCAGATGATGCCGAAACAATAATTCACGAGCTTTGTCGAAGGTCGACTCTCAGTATGGGAGATTTCCTGAGGCTCTGACGGCGTCGCAAGGAAGCGAAGGAACAACCCTTAACATTGGGATGCGCGCCGGAGTTGCCAAACTGCGGCAGATACATCGGACAAATCGACCTAGCTCTGAAGGCGTTTCGCCAGGCTAAAAACATCTTCGTCTGGGGTCGTGGGCTAGAGTTACCGACTGCTGTGGGCCATAAGTTTCGCCTCCTTTGACATCGGGAAGCATGATGAGGCTCTGGAATCATTACTGGAGGCAAAGGAGATTTACGTCGGGCTCCGCGACCATTTGGGTATCGCAAACTGCGTTCAAGGCATAGGAACTATGGGAGCTCTACATTGGAAGATCAGTGAGGCTTTGCAGGCTTTCAATGAGGCGAAAGGCGCTTACTTAGGTGGGATCTTTCGAGGGGATGCCACTGTGTCGAGGGCATTGGTGAGATCCACATCGGTAAGGGGAGGTACGATGAGGCTCTCCAAGTATTCACGAAGGTAAAAGACACCTTCATCTAGTTGGGATCTTGCCATCAAGAGGCATTTCGCAGACAAAACTTAGCCACGGTATAACCTTTCACATCCCGACTTTCTAAAATGGAAGGGATAATCTAAGCACGCGCCATTTTCCAAGCGAGAAGCGAAACCTGTGTGCGAGACTCTGATGCTTTGTGACAGAGGTCAAAAATCCTTTACTGTAAGGTCACAATGCAAAGTGCGATTCATCTACATAGTTTCATGTGCCCGCCGCTAGATGACCGCGATGTCAGGGCCAACAGGAGCAGGATTTCTTCTCGCACTGCTTCGAAGGGACTCAGAAGATGGTTACAATCAAGAACTAACGAACCGACATTGAAGAATGCTCCTGTTTAGCGCACAATTGGACCTTATTAATATCTTCTTCGAGAGCTTTGACGGCTGAGGTTTCTAACATAGTTGATTGATACAGCGACGTAAACAAGCTGTTTTCAGAAAACAGTCACCTATGGCTCCCAAGACGGAACCTTCCACCATCGGTTCATCTCCCAAATCCTCAGGGTCAACAAAAGGAATGTTCATGCCTGAATAAAGGGGGGATTTTTTGACGTGATCTAGAAGGATTGTGGTGGGTATGATATGATATTAACTCAAAAATCGTACATCAATCCTTAATGCTCTTGAGTACATACGTACAAGAAAATGCATCGTAACTCGACTCGTCAGAGTCCTTGATTCCATCGCGAAATAGGGCAAAGTATGAGATGAAACACGAACGATCCAACAATTTTGATAAATATCGTGCTTAGGTGTACCCAAAGAGGTGATTAAAAGAGGAACCGCCAGATGACCATATACCACGGTCGTTTCTTCTTCTCTTTCTCTTCGTCCTCCACCTGGAACTCAGCGGCCCCTGTATTAACTGTCCATACCGAAAGTTAGGGAGGGTCCGATGAGCCAACGAAATCAGGAGAGCTTACAGTCCATCTTCCGGTAAGGTATTACTCTTGTGTTGTAAGTAACCTTGTAGCCTATATAAAGAAAGACGAAGACTGGGATCGGAAGGTATGATGTAACAAAGGTTGCTTGAGGAAAGGCAACAGACAGTTAGAGCCATTGACGGAGAGGTGCAGGCGACGTACGGGCATCAAATTGGCCTTTGACGAATACGACCCATCCATTGAAGAAAGCGATGACGCTGCACCAGACTAGCGCGTACCAAGCAGCCTGAGGAGCCATTATTGACTTTGCGGATAAGGTAAAGGAAGGAGACGCACGTAAGGTTGTAGTGGAGCGACGTAAGGGAAAGTGGTCTTCCTATTGATCTTCTGTTTCTTGCATCCGTAATACCACCTATCACAATTATCAGTAGGTGACGTAATCCAATAACAGAGGAGCTATCTCACCGCAGATAGGTGATGCAAATGCCGATCCAAGTCACGAGCCAACTAACACTGGCAATGTTGCCCAGGTACCCAAAAGTCTACGTCACACATTCGTCAACTTACCCTTAAGCTCAGAGGAAGAAAGACGCACATCTCCAGCCGCATCCGACCCGCTCCCAATGTACCCCAACGCTCCAAACGCAACGGCCACAATCAACGCTTTCCAGGGCAGACCGTACTTTGTCGTGTCGGAGAAGAAGCGTGGCGCGCTCCCGTTCAATCCCATCCCAAAGAGCGCTCTGGAGGATACGAACATATAAGATGAGCCAGCGGACAGGGCGGAGGTGAGGATAGAGGCATTGATGACTCCTGGCAGCTATTCGTTCCTCATCAGGAACCCAGTGATACTGCATCAGAGGGAGTGGGGACGAACAGCTTTGATCCCTGCCCGGTCGATGGCAATGACCCAAGGAGAAGCAGCCGCGTTCCGATTCGCAGGGTCGCTGATGTTGTTCAATGCGGGATCGTTGGAAGCGACCAGGAGGCCGACGACGAACACTCCTCCTACGTAGAAGATGAGGACTCTCCAAAACACCGTCCTAATGGCTCTCGGTATGCTCTTTCGCGGGTCCTTCGTCTGTCCCCCGAACCCGAACACCGTCACATCAAGGTCAACCCATCTCCTTTAGGTAGGTAGGCAACAGGAAGGGATTTTGACCGACCTCAGCAGCAGCAATGGCGACGATCTCGGTACCAATGAATGCGAACGCGGCGTTGTTGAACACGCTATAAAACCCCAAGAAGCGACCAGTCGCTCCATCGATCCCCAGGAATTGAACGAGCGGTCCAGGGTCTCGCCAATATCGGAAGCCGATGGCATCCCCCTTAGGACCTCCACCTGCGTCGATGACGATGCCCACGATGACTATTCCGTGCGCGTCACTCAGTTGCGTTTTAAGATGGGAGAAGGGAGGACCCACTGAGACCGACGATGGTCACGACCTTGATGGAAGCGAACCAGAACTCGACTTCTCCATATCCCTGCACACATTTCGTCACTCTCCGCACTCTCCTCAGGTGGCGAGAGGAAACTCACCCTTGCGCCGAAGAGGTTGATGCCAGTCAACAGGAAAAGTGTGAGTGTGATCCAAACCGCATTGGACACGCTGCTATTCCAGTACCGGATAAGCTATTACCAACGGGCCACATCAGTCATCATTCATCATACAAGCGAAAGGTGTGAAAGAGACTCACGACGGCCGCTGCTGCCAGTTCGGTTGGGAGCAGAATAGCATATACTGCCCAATAGGCCTGGAAAGCGTCAGTCTTCTGATGCATGGGCAGATTAAAAGGTGAAAGCGCACCCAGCCCATAGCGAACGACAACGCAGGATCCACAAATCTGCGACCTGTCCATTCATTCATACCATCAGTATCTCTTCTCCCCTATTACGGTGATCATGCGAAGGGGGACGCACTGAGGGAAATGTGTCCGCCAGCAAGGGGCAGATGAGCAACCATTTCTCCGAGCTGTTCATCACACAATTTCACTTTTTGGAGCAGTAAAAGGAGGGAGACGCACGCTGATGAGTACTGTCCAAGTGACGCTCCCAAAGATGGAATAGGCGAGGAGGACGCCGAGCGGTCCGCCGTTCTTCACTGTACAACACATCACATCTCAGTTCGTGTGGCTGGAGAGGAGAAGGAGGGACGAACGTGAGTTTGCGGTTCCTGTGGCGCTCGTCATGAGTTTGCTCTGCAGCCTACTGTAGTAGCAAGGAGGTGAGACGTACCAACGAATAAGCCAGTTCCAATTACTCCACCTTCATTCAAGAGGAGTCAGTTTTCGTCGTGTATTGATAGGGAAAGCAGGGAAAGTAAGAGAAAGAAGAGACACACCAATACTCAACATAGTGACATGACGATTCTTCAATCCCCTCCTCAACCCTGTGCTTGTAGTCTTACTGACTTCCTCCGCATTCCACTCTTCCCTCCTGACTACTCCCTCGTCCTCGCTCTCCTCACTCTCATCCCCATCGATGGTCTCGCCCTCGGTGTTTCTCCGCGAAATCAACCCTTTCTCCTCCTCCTCCCTCCCATCCCTGAAAGCCCTAATGAACCCAGCCGCCTTTCCGAGGCCCAACTTCCTCGCCGCCCTCTTCACCGTCTTCCTGTGTCCACTGCCCTCGATCGCGCCACCCAACTCCCTCGAGCGCATAGCCGGCGTCGCAGCTCGGAGGGAAGGATCGTAAGACGAATACAGCGCCTCTCCCTCACCTCCCACACTCATCCCACTGCTCCTCCTCCCCACTCCCACCGCACTATCCGTCTCAGCGTAGCTCCGAACCGGTCCGTCGCTCGACGCTCGAAAGACCATGTTTGCGCCGGAATGGTCGGGCGAGAGCTCGGAGTACTCCCTCCTGAGCGGCGGCAGTTCGGGATAGCTCGCCTGGACGCGCAGATGGGGGACGTGCTGCTGTGGCGTGTTGGCGACATTCGACGGATTGTCGTATGTCGACCCGGGCGAGAAGGCGGGAGACGTGGCTGAATTCGGGTCGTAGTACTGGGCAGGGATGGGAGGCACGGGTGGGACGTCCCTTATGGAGGACTCGTACGAGGGAGTGGAGTAGTTGAACGCTCGTCCCCTCTCTGCGTCTCCGTTTCCCTGGGAGCTCGACGAGGCGGAGATCGAAGCGGAGTACGGCGACGAGTCGGCGGAAGGGATGGGCGTGCGAAAAGCGTGCAGGACGGAGCGGGACTCATCCATGTCCTCTTCTATGTACGCCAAGCCAGGGGAGAAGGAGGAGTAGGCGGAGTGGGGGTTGGGCGAGAGGTGGGAGTGGGCGGAGGCGCTCGAGAGCGAGCCCGAGTGGGCGTGGGAGGGGACATAATGCGTGGGGTGTGGAGGGATCGAGGGAGAGAGCGAGTGCGCGGACGAGAGCGAGGGATGCGCGGAGGAGGGCAGGAAGGAGGGATGGTGCACTCCCGACGGGAAGGGGTTCGAGTACGACGAGAACTGGGAGCGACGTGACGAGTGGTCGTCGTTGTCCATCTGCTATTACGTCAGAGCGATTCGAGGGAGAGTGGGAGTGTATGATACGCAGAGGGAGAGGAGGAGGAGAGGAGATGGAAGCGATGGAGAGGAAAAGAGTGAAGAGGGGCGGAAAGAGGAACTGCAAGCGGTGAAACTCACAGCCTGCTCTCCGGTCGGCGATCGCCCGAACTCTATTTACCCCGCCCTTTCCAACTCCCCCGAACTCTCTAACTCTCTCGTAATCGTATTCGCCACGTATTCGTTCATGGAACCCACAACATCCCCAAACCCTGTCTATTGCGCGCAAACCGAGGACTTGGGCGTATCAGCTCGGCTTCTAGGCGAACATTCGTCTCCCCATTCATCATACAGTGGGTCACGTTCCTCCTGTCGTGACGTGCAGAGTGATAGCTGTCTCCTGTCTCGAAGGCCGAACAGTATGAGTGTTATCATGAAAGCCGTGTCACGCCAACGATTAACGATTAAAGTTGTCTCATCAACTTGCATTAATGACCGACCAATATTTCGTGCAATGTTACAGGAAGAACAAATCAATATAAACTTGTTCTAAGGAGGTTCATTGGTCCAGTAGACTCGGAATAGCATGACATTAAAGGAAAGAGGATGGATCTGGGGATGTGAACCCGTCCATAAAAGGGTTCATGCCGAGCGCGAGCACGCGCACCATCAGCTTGCAGTTGACATAAACATGGTCTGAAAAACACTTGCTCGAAAAGAACAAACCAGAACTGCTCCTTCGTTGGGTTCGAGAAGAAAGAGAGATCAAGAGGCGCCACTGCTTGATCTGGCCTGGCAAGCTTGGCATTAGAATTATGTTATTTATGACTTTAGGTCGTCAGGCATCTCCCTCGTCAAATTCAATCTCGTTGCTGTCGAGTTTCTCTTGTTGATGTATCATGAACATTCCTATACCACCTCGAGAGACAAGACTCTTCTTCGTGCATTTCAGTGAGGCAATCTTGAATAGAACCATGGGAGACTATTAGGGAAGACAGGCGAAGCAGAGCATTTTGACGTGATCAGTTGTACAATTCCAATAACCTTTCTGTTCAAACCCAATCACGCTCAACATCCTGTGTGGTAAGCCAACTAGATTTTTTGTCAGGACTAGACCAGTCTTGGCCCCAACAGGCTGACGATGGGAAGACCTCCGTTGCCTGCAAAGCCAGTTTCTTTCTTCCAAGGAAGAAGAACACGCCTCCGGTTGGTGAAAAAGCTTAAGCCTCGACATTGACAACCAAGTGGTCGTCCGGCTTAGCGCTGACGACGAAAGAAAAACCAGCTGTCAATGGTTCGCCTACCATCGTATCAACTTCTGTTGTAGCTCTGTTCCTACAAGATGGCGAGTGATCTCACCTTTAAGTTCGAGCAACCAGCTTGCCTGGTTGGTATGAATTCCCTCCATTGGCATTGGCAGGGTTGCCCCATTGGGACCAGTACGCCATTTTTTGCGATATTCTCCGAACTTGTTGTTGAAGTCCCGAGGATAAGCAATCGTCATATCCGCCCGGTACAAGTTCTTCGACTTGCTCCTATAGTGTTTGCATTGTTGGTCAAATGAAGCTTGGACAAGGACGATGGAAATCGCACACACCTTGGAGGAGGAAACATGGAATATATGAGTGTTGGACTTAGTCTGTCCTCAGAATGAAATGCAACCTTGAACAAGAGTTGGGTAATGTCGGGATACTGTGGGTCGGCGAAATCTAGCGAAAGAGAAAACCCTACGGCAAAGCAGCCCACTTCGCCGATGATGGCTAGATCTTGCTCATACACCTGATTGGAAGCTCAATCAACACCAACACCGGCAACGTTGGCAACAGTGGAGAAGTTGTTGCTGACTTTGTTTATTTCCAGTCTCACGCCAGAGCTGTAAAAACCGTCACTCAGGTCATTAAAGTCGTTATCGATGATCGCTCACCCTGTTGATTCTCGCATCTCTCGGGTTTGTTTGGCAATAAGTGGTGGTGTAGCGGGTGTACTGGATCTTTGGTCTTTGGAATTGGCTTTGTGGTTGCAGCTTTGAAGTGAGCTGGATGGCAGGCACTGTGATGAAGATTTTAGGGAAGGTTGGCCCTAATCCAACTCGAGTCCGTCTATTTATACAACTTTGGCGGGAATGTGAACGTACGTGAATCGAAAATACGCATTGAGAACATGCCATCAAGCCTCCGCCCACAACATCAGAATATGTTGCAATGAACCAGCCCCAAGCTGTAACATAGTCAAGCCTGCTCTTCTCAGTGTCTAGCGTCAAAGTCCAAAGGACTGTGCTCTGTCCTCCGTCGCACGATCCCGACGTCGAATGAAGGGAGTAGCTTTCTGACCCACACCTAGAATGTCGAAGGGAAGTACTGCCGAAGGTCCTTTGGTTCCGGAATTGGCTTCAGTTCCTCCAATCTCGACACGGCGAGTGATGGGCAAAGCAAGTGGAGAAAAAGCACGAGAGCGTAGGAGATCGAGAAGCACTGGGGACCTTTCATGGGTCCCAGAGTTGGCTTCCCCTCCAATCCTGATATGAGAGGAGTGGGTAGAGCGGGAGGAGAGACGGCTCTAGAGCCTTGAAGCTCATCCTGCTCGCTTCCCACTCCAAAACCAAGGTCTAAACTCCCTTGGAGGTCGCATGAGAGCAGGTCGTAGCTGTTAGACAGCAGAAACGGTGGTAGGGAATTGGAGGGATCGAACAGGAAGCCCGCTGGAGCCCAGCTGGGGTCGACTGCTGATGTAAATCGGTGTGGGATTGATCGATGAATCTTCACTTCCGACGTTTTCCCTCCTCCTCCTGCTCATCCTCCTCTTTCTCATCGCGTACCCTTTCTTTACCGTCCTCTCCATTATTATCCACCGCTCCTTCTTGCTCGTTAGGCTTCTCCGTGGAGCGGGAGCCAGGGAAGGTTTCTGCGTCCATCGTATTCGGATATGATCTTTTCCTCTGTCTGTGCTCTCAAGTGGAGGCCATACAGAAGACCGGCCGCCTTGCCTCCTCCTCTGCTTTCTCGTGGAACTCCCTGAAAGTGACATCCCCGGCATCCAAAGGTCCCAAATCCACTCTCCTTCCTCATCACCTTCTTCCGTTTCATCCACGTCCTCCCTCTTCATCCATGCAGGTGATGGTGAAGGCGAGGCCCCGTGCTCTCCCTCCGCCCTTCCACTTTCACTTCTCAGCTTCTGATAAAGCCCTCCACGACTCCGCGAGTTTGCACAGCTTGAACTGATGCACACGTCTCGTGCAAGTTAACACCTCGTTCCTTCAGTTTTCAGGACGCCGGACAGACTAGAGCACTTTCTGTAGGTGAAGAAAGGGTTCGGAGCCTTCGCCTTCTTTTCGCCCGCCTTTGTAGATCCTCCAGCCGCAGTCTGTTTGGCCAGGTCGTATGAGTTGGAGGACAAAACTGGGGAGGAAAAAGAAGCTGTTGTAGTCTTGTAGACTTGTAGACCCTGCTATCGCTGGAACTGACGTGAAGCCGAGCAGTTTGGAGTCTCTCAGTGACAAGTTGTAGTCGACTGCAGGTGTGACGTATGGAGACTGAGTTAACGACACTTTGATGCCTCTTTATGTGAGGTTGTGGTACATTAGGTGGCATGTTTAAAACTGTGAGATAAAATGGTCTCGTCCCTTCAAGAAATTTGATGGAAAGAAGGGGACACCCGAGTACTTCCATGTCGACGTCTCTGCCGCACATCCGTCTCCATTCGCGCCGTTGGTAGTCTGTAGAGCGCAAATCTGCTATGCTTGGGGCTTTATAACAGTATATTATTATAAAGGAATAAGTCCCTTCGAGTTGTGCAAGGGAACTTGAAACTGGTATTTGAAAGCTTTTTGGCTTGTGCGATCAAACCATGAATGCATCACCTGAAAGCCGGAGCCCAGTTCTACTACTGCATGTCCTCTCTGCTGCAAACTACGGCGTGAGGAAAGTGAAGTACGGCGGCTCGATGGAAACCTAAAGGGAGAATAGTGACACACCCTTACTCACCCGCGTGCACGGTCTTCACTTCTCAACCAAGCCTACCAAAGTTCATGCTCTCGCTCTCTAGCCATTTTCATGCCTACGTCCTCACATCCAAGAAGCAACTCTGCCTCCCAGCACTTCAGAATTGCACCACACCTCGTTCGCTTAACCAAACTGTGGTCACTACAGTCAGGACTAGAAGATCACGCTGACCAGTGTTGAACGTCACCAACGATGTCTTCATCCAAAGAATCCTATCGCGGGCCACCAACCCCACAGTCAACACCTCCTTCGAGCATAGGAAGGAAAGGAAAGAAAGGTGGAGCCAAAATCAACCAGGTAAGCACCTTTCTTGAGAATCCTTTTTCGGGATCGTTGTTGCCTTTCGAACAATTTGTGCAATTCCTGGCGTTTTGGGAGCTATGGCGTTAAGTTCTTTGCATTGCTGCATACGTGTGAAATAGACTCTGGTTGTGACACAGAGAAATGGCTACGTCCTAATCCTACGTGGCAGTCTCCTTATCCATAAATATCCACACGACTCGCGAGATTCTGCCGAGGATAAATCTGCACTAGTTAACATTTCTACACGTTACGCGACTCCCGTATACCATGGTTCCACAATCAACCTTCCAGTAGAACATTCACCGAGTCTGGAAGGACGGAAAGTGACATGGTTGCAAGAATTTAGTTATTGTGCAGAAGCTCATGCCCATGATGCTCAATGGAGGTCTAATAACAATATTACAGGCCAACCTACCTTCTCCCGCGAGCACACCTATGAAGCAATATCATCTCCCAACCATGGTGACGACGCGCCAAATCCGCAAAGAGCCAAGGGCTCCAGTACGACGGAAGCGCTCCTTCTTCGGTTGGATCAAATTCCTCCTCACCACTCTTGCGTTCTGGACCCTCATCACCTACTTCGCGAGCTGCAAGTTCTCCTCTCCTGCCTCATCCTCCAACCTTTGCGCAAAAGCCGACCAACTCTCCCACCTCCGAGACCAGTATCTCATTCAACCTGCCCTCTCTTTCGCACGTACTCACCTGGACCCTCACGTCCGGCCGTATTATGAGCCAGCATCTGAAGTCCTCCGCGAATCCTTCAGCAAGTACTACACCGGTCCCATCAAAAAGTACGGGGACGCTTCTGTCAGCTACGTTTCGTCAAATTGGGAAAACAATGTCAAACCCGTCCTCGCTACAGTTCCAGCAAAAGCCGTCTACGGAGCACGTCAAACAAAGGCTGTAGTCTTCGAGACCGTGGAGCCTCATGTTCCTGAGCAGGTGAAGGAATACGCTCAACTGGCACAAAGAGCTTGGGACGATTACGTTCACACTGTCTATCTCCAGATATTGAGAGTGGGCAATGAGCTCTCCCTCCAAGCGCAGATATACGCCCCGATCGTAAAATCGTATTATCGACGATACGCCATTCCCGCTTTCAAAAGCATTCACAAGACCTCGAGCGTCGTGTACAAGAGCTATCTGCTACCAGCTTCCAAGGAGGCGTGGAGGATCGTGACCGACATTATCGTGCCATGGATCAACACCAAGGTGACCCCAGTTGTGCAGCAGGCGTATGCGAAGTGGGTGGAACCTCACGTGGAGAAGGTCTACAAGCGCAAGGAAGCTCCCGTCGCCGTTCAACCTAGCCCTTCCACTCCTGTCGCAAGCACCTCAGCGTCTAATATCCAGCCCACTCTCAGTTCTGCTTCCGTCGAAGAAACAGCTTCGTCATCTGTGATTACCTCAACTTCGAAAACGCAGGAACCGACGACGACTGCTTCTCAAGCGTCCAGCTCAACTTTGGCGGAGGTAACTGATGCGACTGCAGCGGCATCTATCGATGAAGAAGAAGACGAGGATGATTTAGAGGGTCAGTAAGTTTCGTCAAG
>MU271649.1:0-31511 GCA_021432655.1 Atractiella rhizophila
TGAGTTTAGCGGTTGCGCTGTGGAAGGGGAGAGCGAGGTAGAGGGGAAGAAATCAGGGAGATTGGAGTTGGAAGGGGCGGCGCGGAGGAGCATGAAAGCTTCAAAGAAAGACCTAAGATGCTCCAACGTCCAATCTGATGATTCTCTTTCTGGTGGTTTCTCCGAAAGTGACCGCTCCACGATGTCCATCACGGCGTCGAGAGCTCCTTTTCCTCGTATTTTCTCATCCTTCTTCTCTTCGTCTACTGAGGCAGAGGACAAGAGAGGCGAACGTCGCTGGAGGAACGAGGAGCGGTCGTGAACGTGCAATGCAAAGCCATGGAAGATGTCGCTGTAGTTTTGCATGTCCAGTGCGCCAGAGCGGAGAAGGGACCAGTTCCATGCCCGTGAGGTATCAGAAGAAGACGAGGAAGAAATGTCGCGAATGATGCTGAGCATGAAGGGGTAGAGGCCGTAAAAGGAGATGGAGCGGAGGAGAATGGTGCGTGTTATGTGATCTGGAGCTGGAGGTTGGACGAGTAGTTTCTCTCCGTCCTGAATATCGGAAGGTAAGGAAGGGAATATTGCGGACATAGGAACTGCAGATTGGGAATTCATGAGAGAGTAGAGCTGTCGAGCTCTGTCGATCTGGCGACCAGAAAGATGGTGCCAAATGACGAGATTCCACACTTCTGTCCCAATTCCATGACCTTTCTTTCCATCCTCTCTGGCGGATTTCTTATTCAAGTCCCATATCAAGCTCCTCGCAAATTCATCTTCCATCTCACCCACCCCATCCTCTTCCACGGCCCTCCTAATCTTCGCACTCCAAGTCCACTCATCCTCTTCCACCCCTGCCTCCCTCATCCTAAGCAAATAACCGTCGTACTCTCTCCACCTTCCACTCTTCGCTGCAGTGCTCAAGAATAGATTGAAGCTATTTCGTTCGTATTCTGAGTCCGGTAGGAGAGGTGTGGTCCCCGTCTGCCAGTTGGGCTGTTTGAGGAGAGTATTGATCCGACGAAGCATGTGGAACTTATTCTTGCTTCCAAGGGAAAGTTTGGATGCGTATCCCATAAGGGTCGTGTGTATACTCGGCGACAGCGGTATCGGATCTCCTCCTTCTGATTTCGCACGAGCAAGGGAGGTATTGAGCATGCCCACGAGAGTCAGAAGTCGATCCAGTCCTTCCTCTGAAGGTGGAGAACGTGCGAGGATGACAAAGACCTTTTGTATCGTAGGAGCATCCAGAACTACTTGAGATGGGTCGCTCTGGTGGTGAAACTCGCTTTTTTCTATGTCCTGGATGGCTGACCAGAGAAGGGAAGGATTGGGGACGTGGAGGTGCATGCAGCGGTGGAGCCTTGAGAGAAGCTTATAGCGAGCGATGAGGGACGGAGGGAGAGCAGGAGATCTGCTCTTTGGCGCTGGTGAGGGGCCATTAGGGTGATTGACTGCAGAGAAATGAAGTTTGGAGTTGAACCAGATGCGGCGTTGGAGCAAAGGACAACATGCGGAGACAGGAAGAAAGGGGCCATGGCGCATCGTCGTTCAAAGGTTCCTATAACATCATTGTATAGTCGATTTCTAACATAGAAGATGCTCTACTCACGGCACTGTCACTTCCAGCTGAAGGCTGTCACATGATCACGGCACTCACACCCACGTGATCTAGCACCAAAGAACTTGAAGCGCGTGCAGAGCAGGCAGGTGGCCCTTAAAAGCTGTGATCGATTTAGAAAAGCTTCTGTTGCTAGTCAGGATCTCTCACGCAGGTCCATAGTATCACATTTAATTCTGGCTTTTCTAATCAGTTGGTCCAGACTTTGTTTTCATCGCGGCGTCATCTATCGATCGCTTTTTCCAACGAAGAGGAGGACATACAGTACAGTCACTGGCCGCTTTTCTCATCCGACACGCCAAAAAAGGAACAAACGCCAGACTTATTCCACTCAGCAACAGCAGAACGAATAAATTGCCCCTGATGTCAGCTCCAAACTGGACTCCAGACTCCTGGCGATCCAAGAAGATTTTACAAGACGTAGTATACCCTCCAGAAACTGAACATAAGCTCCCAGCGGTGACGGAGACGCTGAGGAAGCTACCACCATTGGTGAGCAATGACGAGGTGCGATTTTCTTTGTGTTGAATGAAGTGGTGTTGAGAGTTCTGTGCATGTGTGGCGCAGATTGAGAGGCTGAGGCAGAATCTGTGTGCCTCTTCTCCTGCGATTGGCGTGAAACTAGCTGAATGAGAACGAAGTGCTCAGGTAGCGGCTGGCAAGGCTTTCCTACTCCAAGGTGGTGATTGGTAAATCAGCTTGTGTTCACTATATGCAGTTATCAGAGCCCACGCTGACGACGTTTTACTTGGAATAGCGCAGAACTATTTGATTACTGCACTCCTACTATGATCGAGTCTAAGCTCAAGCTACTCCTCGCCATGTCCCTCATCATCATCTATGGTGCACGTCTGCCAGTCGTCCGAATCCTCCGAGGGGCAGGTCAATATGCCAAGGTTCGACCCTTCTCTCTTCAAAAGGTAGCCATTTAGCCAGCTCACATGTCATACTAGCCGCGGAGCAAACCAACAGAGGTGATACCAGGCGTTGGGGAAGTCCTCTCGTTTCGAGGAGACAACGTCAATGGCTTCGCCGTCTCGGAACGAACGCCCGATCCCTCTCGCTTAACACAGAGCTACTTCCATTCTTCCTCGACCTTAAACTACATGCGTTCACTCCTCTCTTCCCCGCGCTTCGCCTCGCTCCACCATCCTCTCTCCTGGTCCCTCTCTCACGTTCGCTCTCCCGCCCTCCAACAAGCGTTCGAACGCATCGTCGATAACCTAACAGATGCTTTAGACTTCATAGATGTCGTAGGTGGGGGAGGAGGAAGTATTTTGGAGAAAGTCGAAGTTTGGACAAGTCATGAAGGCTTACTGCTTGAATACGAAGAAGCCTTGACCCGTCCAATGGAAAAAATAACACAGAAGGAGAAGAAAGTCGAGAGAAAACTTGTGTCCCCCTATCCACTAAGCAGGTCAACAAGTTTGGAAAGGCTGTCTAACAGCACAACGAACAGGGTGGCCGAAGAGGAGCAGAATGCGTGGTACAATGTTTCTGCGTACAGTTTCTGCGTCTCCTCCCCATATGACGCCTTGGCTGATATTTGTCCTCAGACACTTCCTTTGGATTGGTGACCGCACGCGCCAGCTAGATGGGGCACACGTCGAGTTTGCTGCACCTCCCTATCTCCAACTCCTTCGCTCATGTGTCATCTGATAGGTACTTCCGTGGCATCCGTAATCCAATTGGCATCAAAGTCGGCCCTTCCATGGCACCATCCGAGCTGATCGACCTGCTTAAGATCGTAGACCCAGATAAAGAGCCAGGCCGAGTAACCCTCATATGCAGGTCAGCACATTCTTTCCAGTTCCTGTCCAGTTCATGACGAGAAGTCTAAATTATGACTTGCATAGGTTTGGGAAAGATAAAGTAGAGAGTGCCCTGCCACCCATCATTCGAGCTGTCAAGGAGTCGGAATACGAAAATGTGGTCATTTGGAGTTGCGATCCAATGCATGGCAACACCAAAAGTTCTGAAGCATCTCCAGACATCAAAACTCGACATATGGGTTTGTCCCCCGTCCTTAATTCGCAACACATTTTCCTAGCAGTTGACTTCGATTATGCAGCTGACATGGTGTCGGAAATTTCTTCTTCCTTCCGCATTCACCTTCAACACTCATCCCGCCTCTCTGGCATCCACCTTGAACTGACCGGCGAGACGAACGAGGATGGATTTAGTGTGACTGAATGTTTGGGAGGGAGCATGGAGCTTTTGGATGAGGATCTGAGTCTGAATTACCAGACATATTGCGATCCGAGGATGAACTATGAGCAGTCCCTTGATGTGGCGTTTCTCATTAGCCACTATTTCCAGAACGAGAGGAGGGGGAAAAAGATGGAGGATCTCATTCTGCATAATCTCACATCGGCCACAGGGACCGGAGGGAATGGGAGTCGAGGTCGTAGTGGACATCAAACACCCAAAGTGTAGTTGGTGTACAAATAAAGTTATATGTACTAGATCATTTACAAGCAGGGAAAGTGCAAGACAAACTTGCATCACAAATCATGATCATGAACACAGAGCAATCTGGAATTGTTAGAATTCGCCACCATCCAAGGTCCCATAGGCGGATCCATAGCTCTTCCAAGGATGTTTAGCGAGACTTCCATCAAAGCTGTTCGTATTTGATCCCCATGCCGTGCTGATTAGATACGGCTCATAAGGATGCCACGCAACGTCTCTCACGACTGTGTGAAGGTCCATGCTCTCCTCGTTGGGAACAACAATGTCTTTTGGATCGGGAAGGAGGGATCGTTGTATTGTTTCGATGCCTTAGAGGAGATGAGAGGAGTGGTCGAGTGTCGATCGATACGCTCTTTGAGCGTGCCGTCGAGATTCCAAATATGAATACGACCATCCGCTGACCCTTTGGCCAGGTGTCAATAAGCAAGCAAGAAGGATGATGACGAGCACACGAACCAGAGTAGATGTACCGCTGACCTGTCTGTGAGGGAGGGGAGAAGTGCGCTCGTATGAGGGTTCTTAGGACGGAGTGTCCGCGGTAGATCATTACTGACCCTTCCAGCGGATGCTCCCGATACTTTGGCTCATGGTATGTTCCCCCTCTATGAAAACGTCAGTTCGAAGCCTCCCAAGCTGAAGATACTAACCGATAATCCCAACCCTCAATGCCTACATCTAGCTGCGTTCGAGGGATGTTTTCGAAAGTCATGACTGCTTCTCATTTTCCGCAAATCCCACAACCTCGCACCCTGGTCTTTTTCCGTTCGAGAGAGCGTAGCGTCCATCACCTTTCGACGAGACATAAGTGACTCCTTCCGTGTGCCCTATCAGAACTCCGGAAGGCTTGTTACTTGCTAGAGACCGGCGATCCTGGCATGCTAAGTCAGATCTTAGGTTACAAATAGGATAAGAAGTTGCGCACCCAAACTTTGACGAAATTGTCATCGCTACCACTGATCAAAACATTACTGCTGCCTTCATCTGCGAACGCAACGGCGTTCACATCTCTTCGATGAGCCACCACATTCAGAGTTGTTTGCTTCCTCTCGATATCATAAACGTATATCCCTCCGTATCGATTCCCACCCGCAACGATCTCCCGTGCATCGGCTGAGAAGCGGATCGACCAAATACCAAAATGAACATGCTGATTTGTCGAGAAGTCGAGACATATCTGGTCTTCCTCACTAAAGGCTCTCTGTCCAGGAAGTTGAAGAAGAGATTCACGCGTATTCACAAGATGTACGACTGGGGTGATGGAGGAATAGATGAGCCAATCGTTGCTTGGGCTAAGATTCGCATCTGTAATCGTCCAGCTGCAGTTTTCTTCCCGAGCTCGGATCGTCTTGATTTCTTTCAGCGAAGAACGATGCGAGATCCAGTAATCGTCTGTCTCCCACCGACGGCGCCGTGCATTGGTGGTAGGCGGGCTCTCGTAGATGGACTTTGTGCCCGCGAGTGGAGACCGCCGCGTGTCGTAGATGTACACTTTAAAGTCCTGCACGCAGGAGTAGAAAAAGGAGCCGTCGTTTGAAAACTGGCCAGAGTAGACATTGTCCCTGTAGACGGCCACTTCTGTTCCTACAGAATTGGGGACACAGACCTTTATTCTCCTCAGATGGAAGCACGAAAGAATGAAGCAGGCTTACATCCGCCCATTCACTCCTGAGGTGTCGCCGCTTCCTTCCCATCCTCTCCATCAACAAATCTCCCACATTCTCCCTCCCCTTAAATTTGCGTCCCCTGTCCCTTTCCCTCCTAGGCAGCGGTCCAAACTCGCCGCTCCTCAACAACTCACGTCCCTCTTCGATGGGAGAATCGGCTGGTTTGAAGTATCTCGTTACTGGCGGCCGGCGAGGAGCAGAAACACGCCTCGATTCCAACAGACGGCGGAGAGCGGAGAGGGTAGGAGGACGTGAGGCGACAATCCGAATTTGTCCAGTGAGAGCTTTTTACACCAACAACAATATATACCATCCCTTTGCTAATGAATAGGAGGCGACATACGATCAAATTCGAGCCGCAGCTCGTTCTCCTCATCATCATCGGCATCCGCTTCCTCATGTTGTGGATTCAACAAACCTGATATCAAGGAAAGAGCGTCATTTCTCCCTTCCGTTTCTTCTTCTTCTTCTTCTTCGTTATCCATCTCCACATCCTCAGTTTCCTCTTGTTCTTCCTCGTCTGGCTCCCAGTCTGGGTCATCTTCTTCATCAAGCGCGGCCATTATCAGATCCTCGACCTCTTCAGGCTCGACAGAATACGATCCAGGCATGGACATTGTGTACTTACGATGTCTGCAAGCCGTCCAGATACAAATCGTGAGCGGAAAGGGGAAAGCGGTGGAGGTGGATTGGATTTATAAGAGTGGAGGTGGAGCAGCAGTTTCGGTCGTGGTGGCGAGAAAACAGAAAGATCCTCGTACGTAACCGCATTTCTTACTCGTTTCAATCCAACACTGGGTCCACCATGGTGCCTTCAAACTTCAACGTTTTCAACACCACCCTCAGAGAATCTTTCCGTTTTCAAAGGTGTGCATAACATACCTTTATTCCGCGTTTACTGATGATGCAGTGATGCGGTGCTGAGGACCAGCACTAATATCACATTTGATGTAGATGTGGGCCTTTTCATGGTTGGAATAGGACAACGGCATGTGGTTTTAGTCCCATTCTCACCAGTGCTACAGTATGCTATTTTGCATAAGCCTCTCAAGTAGTCTTCACACAGCATTAGCATCCTGTGTCAGCAGAAGTAGACGGCTTTGAGTTGTGGTGATGACAGATTCACCATTCGGTTTGGTAAATACCGCGATGCGCCAGACACGCTGTTGGAATGAATTTTTATCATATGTCAAGGATAGTTGCGGCATGATATCCTTTTACAAAATCTTTCAAAAGTGGAGTTGTTTTACCATATGACCGTCATGACATCTGTCTCTTTAAATCGCACTCTTCAGACAACCCATCCAAGTTGACACGCTTATTGATATCTGAAGAGACTGGATATGTACTGGTTACGTGTTTAGAAAGGCTCTGGAGACTAGCCAAATGTTTACAAGAGATGTAATGCCCAGGTTGGCTGATTTCTTATCCTTCATCTCTTCGAGTGAATATGCGACGGAATAGGCATCACGAAGTAGAAGCCTGTGGAAACTTCGTTCCCTCAAAGACGCTTTGAACAAGGCCAAAGGTGACCTGACCTGTTTTATTTGTAATGGGCTCAAAGCTTCATTGCCCCCTTGTCGAAACACTTCAGTACTCCAGATATCTCGATGAAATTCAATAGGTGCCAACATTCGACAATGAAGCTTTCCTTTCGTCTGAGCTATTGGCTTTTGTCGCCTTTTGGAAGTGTACACACTTCGTTGGTGGGATAATTGGGAGTTCCTAAAGGAGAAGTGTGTGCTATCTGTGAAGCTGTTGGTGTCATTTTCAGGTGACAAGCTACCCTAAATCCAACCTAGCCGCATTCCAGCTATTCAGTGATTGAGGGTCCCTTTCCGCGTTGAGACACCGAAGTTATTGTAAGAAACGACGAGACAGCATGTCCTGATCCTCATCCAATGGATGAAGTTGTACATTATCTCGACTTCACCTTGATCAAAACCTTTGCTATGCGCCTGATTCGCATCATGGGCTTGTGAAAGTACTTTTAGTCAGATTTAGATATGGATGCCACCTGGAACATGTCAAGGATCTATGCCACTCCTTCATTTATTTCGGGTAGGAGGTGGATTGGATTTATAAGAGTGGAGGTGGAGCAGCAGTTTCGGTCGTGGTGGCGAGAAAACAGAAAGATCCTCGTACGTAACCGCATTTCTCACTCGTTTCAATCCTCCACCGTGTCCACCGTGGTGCCTTCAAATTTCAACGTTTTCAACACCACCCTCAAAGAATCTTTCCGTTTTCAAAGGTGTGCATAACATACCTTTATTCTGCGTTCACTGATGATGCAGTGATGCGGTGCTGAGGACCAGCACTAATATCACATTTGATGTAGATGTGAGCCTTTTCATGGTTGTGATAGGACAACGGCATGTGGTTTAGTCCCATACTCACCAGTGCTACAGTATGCTATTTTGCATAAGCCGCTCAATTAGCCTTCACACAGCATTAACATCCTATGTCAGCAGAAGTAGACGGCTTTGAGTGGTGGTGTTATGACAGATTCATCATTCGTTTTGGTAAATACCGCGATGCGCCAGACACGCTGATGGAATGAATTTTTATCATATGTCAAGGATAGTTGCGGCATAATATCCTTTTACAAAATCTTTCAAAAGTGGTGTTGTTTTACCATATGACCGTCATGACACATCTGTCTCTTTAAATCGCCACTCTTCAGACAACCCATCCAAGTTGACACATTTATTGATATCTGTATGTACTGGTTACGTGTTTAGAAAGGCTCTGGAGACTGGCCAAATGTTTACAACAGATGTAATGCCAGGTCGGCTTATTTCTTATCCTTCATCTCTTCGAGTGAATATGCGACGGAATAGGCATCACAAAGTAGAAGCCTGAGGACTGATTGGAAACTTTGTTCCCTCAAAGACGCTTTGAACAAGGCCAAAGGTGACCTGACCTGTTTTATTTGTAATGGGCTCAAAGCTTCATTGCCCCTTGTCGAAACACTTTACTCGATGAAATTCAATAGGTGCCAACATTCGACAATGAAGCTTTCCTTTCATCTGAGCTATTGGCTTTTGTCGGCTTTTGGAAGTGCACACACTTCGTTGGTGGGATGAATGGGAGTTCCTAAAGGAGAAGTGTGTGCTATCTGTGAAGCTGTGGGTGTCATTTTCAGGTGACAAGCTACCCTAAATCCAACCTAGCTGCATTCCAGCTATTCAGCGATTGAGGGTCCCTTTCCGTGTTGAGACACCCAAGTTATTGTAAGAAACGACGAGACAGCATGTCCTGATCTTCATCCAATGGATGAAGTTGTACAAAGGATCTATGCCACTCCTTCATTTATTTCGGGTTAGCGATCGCGCGAATGAGGCGAACTGTGTCGTGTTTGTGCCACAATGAAACATCGAAACCATGTACCTCCAATCAGGCCCACGGCTCGAGATTGCTCCTTTTGTTCGAAGCATGACAGTGTAAATAGCGTGAAGCGCCGAAGTGAGCAGATGCAATCAGACTGTCGAGCACTCATTAATACGGTGCTCTTGATACCTTATCCAAGCGATACAAAACAGGGTCAGCGTCGAAGCTGTAACTCCTATATCCTGCTGATAAAACCTTCCTCGGTAGCCCTAGTAACTAGAGGTGCATTGGTGCCAATCGTGAAAATCATTCTGATCCCCCATTTACAGCAGTACCGAGGTTCTTTCCTGGCATAATCGTAGAAGTCCGAACTCTGGCACATATAGAGAACCGTACGCACCAGCATCCTTGCACTTTCTCACCAGATGAGCAAGATCTGCATGATGGTCACGCTGACCGTCCTCCCCAACAAATATCCAGCCGATGGAGTATGGCGGCTGACCCCGGGCCTCTCCCTTCTTTGCTGCGACGGGTGGAGGGGATGTCAATCTTGCTGGGTACTCACGTCCTTTCTCCTGTTTGGCCAGAGAATCATCTCAGCTCATCTTCGTGGGCAGGTGTGAAATGTGCTTGTTGGGCCAACGCAATAGATATTTAATAGATACGAGCATGAGTTAATCCAATATCCGTAATCAAGTTTGTTCTCGCTTCAGCTATCTATATATGACTCAGTATATGACTTAATCGCAAGAGTTGAAGCAGCATGATGACAACAACTTCCTTTCCTGGAAAACAAAGGCAGAACATTCAAAGCGCGTAACACGTCGCTACAACACGTTATATTAATGCGTTGCTTGTACACCACGTATATCGAGGCATAATTCTCATAAATCACACAGCATACAATATGGCTCCACTCTCGCTTTCCCCGTCTTCCCTTCTCCTCTACGAAACACTCACACTCACCTCCCTCATGCGTCGAAACTCACGCTGGGCCTCTGGATCCGCCGTAGCAAGGTCATTATCCCGTCCTGAACTTGCGGGTGAGATGGGTCTGAGGAGGGGGAACTCGGGACTGGGAGGGAGCGGATCTAGTGGGAGCGTGAGGAAGGATAAGGGATTGGAGAGGGAAGAAGAAGCTGTTGCATACGAGGCGCTGGTGCGACTGAGAGAAGAGGTTGAGGGCGAAGAAGGTGTGTTGGCTCACTTCTACGTGTCGTTTTGGCGTTGGCGCTGCTTGTACGGAATTGTCACTGCTTGCAAACGTTGTACAGTCGCTTACGACGGTATGTCTGAGGGGGGTATGATAGGATACCCGTAGATGCACGAGGCAAATGTTTATTTCATTTGGTCTATCTTGATGACTTATTAAAGAGATTTTACGGGTTCTCGTTCTAGCCTGAACCGTCTATCTTAATCTCAAAGTCTTAGACAGTAATCTACAGTCACTGCACTGTGTCATCCAATGTACGCGATTTTGGCAAGTCAATTGAAATTGTTTCCAAAATGTTGATATGAACGACGGCTTTACATCTTTGCACTTTTATTGGCAGCCAGAACAACATGGGTACCAATCCGTTTCGACCGTGGGGCTTCTTTATTTACAATATTCTTGCTTGCATCTAGGCGGAAAGTATTTGGCTAAATGCCAGCGACATAGAGCAACGAGCTTTGATACCATGTACTTCGGTTGAATTCAAGGCAGGCGCTGATCAGTGTTTGCCACAGACCTTTCCTCATTTACAGCAGTGACAATTCTCGGTCCATTCCTCACGCTGTTGACATCCCCTCGCACACCTGGTCCCTTAACTTCGGTAGTTCTCTCGTCCCTCACTAAATTTCTCACCTATCGTCTCTTTGCACCAACTCCTCTCGCTGTTTCTCAACTCGTGGCCGCGGTAACACATTGTAAATTTGAAAGCTCAGATTCCACAAGCGATGAGGTGGTTCTAGCGAAGATTTTGGAGGTGATGAAGGAGATTGTTTGTGGTCCGACTGGGGATTATATGCGCGATGAGGAAGTGTGCGCGATTGTGGAAACAGGACTTAGCATGTGCTGTCAGATGCGACTGAGCGGTATGTCTTATTTTTTTATTGTAAAGACTAATCGTCTGCTATTAGAGATGCTGAGGCGAATGGCGGAGCGAACTATGCAAGCTATTATCGGCAAGATATTCGAGAAACTCAGCAGCATGGAACCGAATGAAGATGCCTTTGTAACCTTAGATGGAATTGGCACCCCTAATCCTGAGGCAGGAGGGTTGCGAATGGCGGCTCCCGATCCCAGAGGAGAAGATATCCTGGCCCAGGATCGTGTTATTGCATCTGTGAATGGAGTTGCAGACGATAAATCGACAAAGGAGCAGGCTCCCGAGGAGGAGTCTACGGCTCCTGTTGACGAGGAGGAGGGTGGGTCCGTCGTCCTGTTTTCTGACAGCGAATACTGACAAAAATGCAGAACTCCATATTTCTTTCCGACAATATGCATTGCCTTCGATATCTGAGATTCTTCGGGTCATCATCAGTCTATTGAACCCGTTCGATCAACAGCATACTGATTCGATGCGACTGATCGCTATGGGCATTCTAAATGTCGCCCTGGAAGTTGGTGGGGAGCAAATCGGTCGATTTCCTGAGCTGCGTATCATGGTGGAGGATGGTCTTTGCAAACATCTTTTCCAAGTGATCAATTTTCTTTTCTTTGTTTCGTCTCTCATGGAACTATCAATAGATCGCCCGCTCAGATAATCCTACTATGCTCTCCGCATCCCTGCGGACAATCTCAACAGTATTCGACACCCTCCGTCCTTACCTCAAACTTCAGCAAGAGCTTTTCGTCTCCTTCCTCCTCGATCGACTCATTCGCCCTTTGCCTTTTGCTTCAGCGGTGGCTGCGAAACCGACTCTAAGGAAGAGCGAAGTGGAGCGAGAGCTAGACTACGCTACGTGGGACAGCGAGAACGCACCGTCCGCACTGACTAACGGTGGTTCGATGACTCCCCAAAGCACTGGCGCAAGTGCCAACGCGCCGATCAAGTTGAACGAAAGGGTCAGCAAGGATATCGCTCACGGAGAAGCACGAGACCTTATGTTTGAGGTAGTCAGCATTTTTGCGAGAGGTAAAACCTTCATGCCCGACCTTTTCATCAATTACGATTGCAACGTGGAGTGCGAGGACTTATTCGATCGCCTTGTACGCTTTTTATGTAGAGTAAGTGGTCATTTCTTTTAGAGGTATGTCTACTGACCCCCGAGATAGGGCGTTTTCCCCTCTCATTCTGGCGGGCATTATATGCAAGACAACTCGCAGCTCCTGGCTCTCGATACAGTCCTCACCTTTGTCTCACACATGGGAAACCGGCTGGATCTACCAACGAATACACCTACCGGGGAAGAAGCAGTGCGCACTTCACCTTTATCAGTGGGTCTCCTGACGTTGTTGCAGAATTTGCCATCACCAGTCGACCTCCTTGCCTCCAAGGGGGATAAAGCTATTCTTCGGGAAGGAGCACTTCGGTTCAAGGAGAAACCTAAGGAAGGACTACGTTTCCTTGAAGAGAACGGAGTGATCTATTTCGATCCAGAAAGACCACGAAATGAAAGTCTAGCTATGTTCCTCAAGACGACGCCGGGATTGGACAAGAAGGCCTTAGGGGAGTACCTTGCAAGACCGGATCAAAACGAGCTCCTCGTTGCTTTCTTGCGCCAGTTCGATTTCCGTGACGTGAGTCTGTCTCACATTCAGATTGCCGCTTTATTCACGGGGTGCGGTCTAGAAATTTGTCCACGATGCCTTGCGAGATCTGCTGGAGACTTTTCGGTTACCAGGGGAATCCCAGCAAATCGACCGAATCACAGAGGCATTCGCCGACATCTACTTCGCAGCTGACCCCCGTAAGCATACAATCAAATTTCCTCAGTGCCGGGCTAATGAGCATTCCATTAGCTGAGGTTAAAAGCACTACAGCCGTCTACGTTTTAGCATTCTCAGTGATTATGCTCAACACCGATCTACACAATCCCCAGAACATAAAAGTAGGACTCGATCTGCACGTCGATTAGCTGACCAATCAATGTTCCACAGAATCGCATGTCCTTTGAGGACTACAAAAGAAATCTGAGAGGAGTAAACGAGGGCTCAGATTTCTCACCAGATTACCTTGTACGTCCTCTAGCTGGCTACCAACATTGGTTCTCGCCTAATTTAAAGGCAGAAAACTGTGTATGATGAGATCAAGAAACGTGAAATAGTCATGCCTGAGGAGCATCATGGTCAACTAGGTTTTGAATATGCCTGGAAAGAATTACTACGCAGAGCGCGAACGTCAGGTATGCATTAGACCCTATCTGGTTTGAGTGCTGAACCGAAGTTAAAGGTTTCTATCTGTCGTCAAACTCTGGGGTCTACGACAAGCTACTTTTTGTCGTATCCTGGCGACCTTTGATTTCTTCGATAGGATATGCTTTTACGCACTTTCAGGACGAATCAATGATCCAACGCGTCATTACAGGCTTCCGTCAGTGTGCAAACCTTGCAAATCGTTTTGAGATGCCAGAAGCCTTCGACTACATTATTACTACTTTATCGAAAATTTCTGGTCTTACTCAAGGAGCTTCTATTCCCGATGTCTTCCCATCCGCAACAGTCGAAGGTCAAAAGGTCACCGTCAGCCCGCTCTCCATTCGGTTCGGAACAAATTTCAAGGCACAACTTGCGGCTGTTGTACTCTTTACCATTACGAATAACACGGGTGTCTGTATTCGTGAAGGATGGGTCGATGTGAGCAATAGTTTGTTATGCTGAAGTTTATTGATGAAAGATACAGCTCTTCGAGATCTACCAAACTCTTTTTGTCCATTCTCTCCTGCCCTCTTCTATGCTGGCTATGGAAGAGTTTCTCTCTGGTGATACGGCCATCCCCCTTCGTCCCAAATCTCAAGCTCAATACGCAAGTGATCGTCGAGCCGACGGCGGTCTTCTTTCGACTCTGTCATCCTATCTCCTTTCCCCTTACGGAACTGCAGATGGGCTGGGACGTGATATCAATGAAGAGGACATCGAGAACACCCTCTGTACTGTAGATTGCATCGCTTCGTGCAAGGTAGACGAGGTATACAGTCAGATGTTGTATGTCTTTGATCTCTCCGGTTTCCCAAACACTCATTCGCGCAAGTGTCATGGCGTCTGAAGCGAAGCTTAATGCTTTGTCGGCTCTACTCTCCCTCCTACAGAAGAACACGTTTGAGAAGATCAAAATCCGTACCTCTCCATCGACTCCTGGGAGGGAGACTCCCACCCCTTCAGGAAACCACAGAAGTCAGCTACCTTACGAGGCATCGACCGCTCTACTCCTGGAGATCTTGTTTAGTCTATCAGTACGGTCTGAAGAAGTATTACCTACCACCTGGTAAGGCTTGTTTATCTCGATAAAGCTCATCTCATCTCCTCAATGGTGAAAGGTCTCAGATCTTCGATTTGCTTACTCGTCTCCTCATGTCGTCTCAAGCGCTCAGCATACTCCTCACTGAGCGTGCGGTTGTCGGCTTCCTTAAGCTCTTAACTGTTATAGCCAAAATTGTAAGATTCTCTCCACTTTTCATTATTCATGTAGTAATAGCGAGTGTCATGTCTAGCCGAACCTGAAGGATCAGGTCCTGCTGAGTTTCGATCTCCTCCGTCAGCTGCCCCCTCCCGTCATCAATGCACTGGCGGAACAGATTGCAGTCGGGGTCGATCGGCTGGTGCGGGACAATCCAGGTCTTATTGAGTACGTTGATTTATCATGCAAGTGAAATGTTGACTTAGATGATATCATGAAGGACGGGAACTGATTGGAACCTCGTCTTTGCGCTGCTTACAACAACCATAAACGTTGAAGAGGGTGCAAAGGTGGCGATGGATTTAACCCGGACATTAATCGCCCAAGAAGATGGGAAAGATAGACTGACAGAAGAAAACTTCATCGCTGTCGTTGAGATGTTGGAATCGTTCGCGAATGTGTCTGGAGGAGGAATGTCGATGATGAACACTGGGCAAATGTGCTTATTTCTCTCCAACTTGGCGACGTATACAGATTGATTGGTGGGATGATAGGAGTACGGAAAGTTCCCACGCCAGAGGCATGCAGGCTGTCGAACTGCTGAGGGAAGTTCAAGAACGCATACCAGGTTTGATGAAGAAGTCATCACTTCCAGAGGCAGAAGGTTAGTATTTGTTGCTTGATACGAATGTCCTTCTCATGATATGAAAAAGCTTGGGAAGTATTCTGGCTACCGCTCTTGATGTCAACCGCATCTGAGTGTGTCAACTCCAATCGACCTATTCGCCAGTACGCCGTCGGCTCCTTACAGCGATCTTTGCTCGCTCCGCAGATACTGGAGAACCCCACAGTTGATCTTTCCATAATCTTCGACCGCGTACTATTCCCTACGCTAGATGAACTGTTGAAGCCACAAGTCTTTAGGAGGGATGCAAGCGAAGGAGGCATGGAAGAAACCCGCCTACGATTTTGCGGCCTTTTAAGTCGAATATTTTTGCATTATCTGGTGGAAGTCGAAGGACGGCTCGGTATGGGACGATTAACGGAGCTTTGGATGAAGGTATTGGGCTACATGGACCGTTTCATGCACTCGGGCCGGAGAGATCAAATGGTACGTGTTTCTTTCATGGTGCGTTTTGGATTGATGTGGGCTCATGTTGACTCCCATCAGTTCGAGGCTGTTCCTGAGTCTCTCAAGAACGTTTTGCTCGTGATGCATGCGTCAGGTTTTCTCGTCCCTCCATTCGAGAAGGAAAGGTCAGAAGTGCAAGCCCTACTTTGGGACTCAACTTTCGAGAGAATCGATACATTCCTGCCAAACCTGAAAACGGAGCTATTTCCTGTGCCCCCTCCTCCCCCAACAACAACGGAGGTGGTAGAGGAGAAAGCGAAACAAGCGGATTTGAAGGAAGGATAGAATCATGTACATATCTGCTTAATTTGGGGTAAAACTGCTTGAAACTGGATGCACACGGCATTGTTACGAGACTTAGGAGGAAGATCTTTTTGAAACCTCTCACTATTTCAGGCAGCAACACTCATTGTAGCGCAGTCGCAAGCCAGATTGCAAACATTTATACTTACAACCCCAGGAGAATGAGAATGGCATCTTGGAAAGTAACCCTTAGCCACATGGCTGGCGTTATGTTACGACACACATCCGCCCGGACCTTACGCGTCTCTGCGATCGCGCTTCGCTTCCATCTCAACGTCCAATTTCTTGACCCTTCCTTTTAGCCCAGCTAGGTCACCTATCTGGCTTATACGAGTAACTTCTGCCCATCATGGTATGTCAGCATCTCTCAGGAATAATCAACCGCTGACATTGCGCATAGTCGATAATGTGCGTCGCAACTTCGTTCAACTCCTTGTTGTACGGCTGACTTTTGGTTGCGTTGCTAAGAGGAGAAAGCGAAACAAGCGGATTTGAAGGAAGGATAGAATCATGTACATATCTGCTTAATTTGGGGTAAAACTGCTTGAAACTGGATGCACATGGCATTGTTACGAGACTTAGGAGGAAGATCTTTTTGAAACATCTCACTATTTCAGGCAACACTCATTGTAGCGCAGTCGCAAGCCAGATTGCAAACATTTATACTTACAAGCAGAGGAGAACGAGAATGGCATCTTCACAGCCCCTTAGCCACTACGGCTGGCATTCAGCATTCATGTTACGACACACATCCGCCCGGACCTTACGCGTCTTTGCGATCGCGCTTCGCTTCCATCTCAACGTCCAATTTCTTGACCCTTCCTTTTAGCCCAGCTACGTCACCAATCTAGGGCTTATACGAGCAACTTCTATCCATCATGGTATGTCAGTATCTCTCAGCAATAATCAGCCGCTGACTTTGCGAACAGTCGATAATGTGCGTCGCACCTTCGCTCAGCTCCTCGTTGTTCGGCTGACTTTGGATTGCGTTGCTTGGGAGTGAAGGGAACTGAACGGCGGGTCCTGTGTGGCCATGGTCGGGAAAAACTGTGTTGCGATAGCTTGTGATTTGCGGCTAGGGAATCAAGCATTGACAGTCGCAACCAACTTCTCCAAGGTTCGCCTTTCTCCTGCTTTGTTTGGTCAAGGGAAACAGTTTGTGTTGTGGGAACAAGGTGTTTCCGGTAACGCCATCGACTCTCGTTGGACTGCCCGGTTTGGCGACCGATACTATGACGGTATGGGAGAAACTGAGGTTCAGGACCAACATGTACGAGATGAAGGAGAACAGAAAGATCTCGCCTCAAACTTTGGCGCATCTCGTCTCCTCGACATTATACGAGAAACGGTCCGCCCTCCCGCCATGTCTCTCATTCCCCCTGTGCTGACGACGTTACAGATTTGGGCCTTACTTTGTAGAACCTGTAATTGCCGGCCTTGATAACTCTGGTGTCCCTTTCATCGCTTCCACCGATCTAATCGGTTGCATCAACTTTGCCAAAGATTTCGTGGTTTCTGGTACCGCGAGCGAGAAGCTATTTGGGATGGCAGAGTCGCTGTGGGAGCCAGACCTTGCGCCAGAGGAACTTTTCGAGACGATTTCGCAAACTCTACTCAACGCGGTGGATAGGGATGCATTCTCTGGATGGGGAGCGATTGTGTGGGTTGTGGAGATGGACGGGAGTGAGGGTAAAGTGACGAAGAGGTGGTTGAGGGGAAGAATGGATTGAAGAATCATTTACAGCTGTTAGTGCATTGCAAGCTTGTCCTCTGTCAACCAGTCAACGCAACCAGAAACCTTTGTCGCTTCACGACTATTGACCTCCCATGCGGCAAGGTAAAGACGTAAGGTAGTTGTGAATGTAGATGCTCCACAATTGTGAAATGCTGTCGCATCTTCACCGTTCGTCCAGCTGCGTCAAGTTCGTTTCAACGTGTACTTTCTCCATTGCTTCTCCTTTCCTTCACTTCTCCAGTTCAAAGCGACAGTCCGGAAGCTCCATAGAAGCCAAATTGAGGCTGTCTATTCATGTCCGGAGATTTCTACAGCAATCTCAATCAAAACGAAGCGCTTTTGCCTCTTCACAATCCACAAATGTCATCCTCCGTCTCAGCTCCTACCGCAAGGCGGCGCGGTCAGAATCTCCCACAAAATGAGCAAGCGGCTCCGCTACCAGAAGAGTACGAGCTTGATGACCGACACCAACCGAAACAGCACCACCAATTTCCTACCTACGACCAAACACGATTGCCCAGAGTGGGAAACAAGTGGAACAAGCTGATTGCTGAAGGACCGAGTGGGAAGGGGGGCAAACAACCTACATTTGTATGTCTTCCCATTGTTTATGTCCTATGATACAGGTGGAGAGGTCTCAAGCTATTTCCTTTACAAGGAAGAGATACTACGCGAACTTCGAAAACACCTCCCAGTCTTCATTTATACCGCTCTTTCCCTCTTTACACATCTATGGCGTATAGGAGACAACAACACCGTAGTTTGGGACGAGGTAACTTTTCTGCTCTTGGAAGAGGCAAGTCCTGAGCGATAGGCGCGCAGGCACATTTTGGGAAATTCGGTGCATATTACCTTAACCGCACATTCTATTTTGATGTACACCCTCCGCTGGGGAAAATGCTCGTTGGACTCGCAGGAGCCTTGTCTGGTTTCAATGGCGCATACGACTACCCTTCAGGCCAGACTTATCCTTCCCATGTCCCCTTCAAGATGATGAGGATATTGATGGCACTGCCTGGTGTCATGATGGTCCCCCTTGCGTGGGGCACTACTGGAGCTCTTGGATTCACCCGTTGGGCTAGACACCTCGTCACGACCATGGTTCTGTGTGGTATGTAGTTACTGTTAGGAATCCTGACAACCCTTTGAAACGCTCTATCAGATATTGCTTGGACCGTCATCTCTCGCTTCGTGCTGCTGGACTCAATGCTTCTATTCTTCACAAGCACTACAACGTTCTGCCTGACCATGTTTCACACTTGTCAAAACATGTGAGTGATTGAACATGTCCTCCATGTTTAAGCTAACAATGTGCTCTAGCCCGTTTGACGAGGAGTGGTGGCTTTGGTTAATTTTGACTGGCGTCTCCATAGGCTGCGTGATAAGGTCTGTTTTATGTGTTGCCGCCTCAATCTCCAACCAATGATGATTTAGTGTCAAGTGGGTGGGATTCTTTGTCACTGCTGTAGTAGGAGTTTACACCGTACTGGATTTGTGGGATAAATTTGGGGACCTCCGAATGCCAGTGGTAAGTGTTCTTGCCCAGAGCCTACGCATGTATTAAATGATAACGTCCAGCGTGTATACATTCGTCACTGGGCAGCACGAATAGCATGCCTCATTCTCCTGCCTCTCTCGATCTACATGATTTGCTTCAAAGTAGGTCACACCATCTCTCTCCAGGTCGTCTAAGCATAGATATAGATTCATTTCATGATATTGGATCGTTCTGGCCCCGGAGATGCTCAGATGAGTTCCTTATTCCAAGCGCATCTAAGAGGAAATACATTCGCGAAAAATCCCCTGGGTATGTGTAACAACGTCGATCCCAATTCCGCACTAATCTACTGATTCAGAACCTGCTTTTGGATCAAAAATTACCCTCAAAAACATGGGGTATGGAGGCGGTCTACTGCACTCGCATGTGCAAACGTATCCTTCAGGATCTCAGCAGCAACAGGTTACGTGCTATCACTACAACGATGCGAACAACGAATGGATTATCACTCCACGCTGGGAGGATCCTGCCATTAATCCTCATGGAGAACTGCGGTACCTCAAAGATCTAGACTTTGTTCGCCTGGTCCACAAACAAACTGGGCGAAATCTGCACTCTCACTCGGTTGTAGCGCCTGTTACGAAGCTCAACAACGAGGTGTCATGCTATGGCAACGCGACTATTGGCGATTCGAACGATTATTGGAAAGTCCACGTCGTGGATGATATGTTGAGAGGGAAGAAGAAGTATGTGGATCGTATCCACAGTCTCACCACTAGGCTCAGGTTCCAACACGTCAATTCGGGCTGTTGGCTGCGCGCTGCAAACGCTGTACTTCCTCAATGGGGGTTCAAGCAAGTCGAGGTTTCCTGTGACAAGAACAATAATCCGAAGGATGAGCACACCTATTGGAACATAGAGAGTCATTCCAACGATCGACGTGCGCCGTTTCCTTGCTGTTCCGATTGTTCCTGACCGCTGGTTCACTGTAGTACCCGCTGGTGATATCAAGCTCTATCGTTCCCCGTTTCTGCGAGATTTCTGGCACCTCAACATTGCCATGTGGACGTCAAATAACGCTTTGATCCCTGACGCGGACAAGGAGGATAATCTTGCTTCGAGTGCTTGGGATTGGCCCTTCCTCTATAAAGGCATGCGAATGAATGGGTGGTCGTCCAACAGCATCAAATTCTATTTGGTGGGAAACCCCATCGTGTGGTGGAGCGGCACCTTGAGCTTGATCCTTTTTGGATTGAGCACATTCTGGTACCTGGCCCGGTTTCAAAGAAAATACAATGATTTTGCTCCTGGTGAGAACTTTTCCAATACGCACGAACCTCAGAATCATAGATTTGTTCAGGCGAGTGGGATCGATTTGTTTACATAGGCACCCTGGGACTGGGTGGCTGGTTCTTGCACTTCCGTAGGTGGTCCCTTCTCTCATTGACGAGCTCTCAATAACTTCACAGTTCCTTCCCTAATAATGGCTCGTGTTTTATACCTTCATCATTGTAAGTTGGTCTTCCATTGAAAAGAAACCAGCTAACATCGCCGGAAGCCTTCCCCGGAATGATCTTTGCCGTCTACAATGTCGGTTTCATGCTGGATCACTTCGTATTCGGCTCACGACGCCTAACGGACCGAGTTCGAGTGATAGTTTTTCTGTTATTCGGAATCGCAGTGGTGGGGACGTTCTTCCACTTCCGAAATTGTGTCTTTGGACTGAAGGGACCCATTGAAAATCACCGGTTTTTGCGATGGAGGCAAAGTTGGAATATCTACGACAAATAAATAATATTCGGAATTTGTTCAGTGCACATTTGCTCATTGTGATATAACTACGTTGCAACGGACTTTTGATATTCAAGCATTGTGGTACAGGCAAAGAAACTTGCCTTAAAGCGACCCAAATTAGCTTCCTTCATTCGGTGTAAGAAAGTTGGAAGAGGGCAGAACAGTACGACACGGGGACAGGGAGTGGTGGCGGTTATCAGCAACGCATACTGCGATGTGTGATGATCGTGACAATAAATATCATTAAAATTCCTACTTACTGCGCAACGAAAGAGATATGCCATGCACGTCTTGTAAGGACTGCCAGCCAAAGGAATATCCGAAAAGACAAAATGAGGAAATGCGAAATAGTTCTTGGGAGGGACAGACACAAAAAGCAACCAGGACATGAAAGAGGACAAGACCATGTATCAGTAGATCAGAAAATGATGTCCGTTCGTTTTAGGATGGAAGGTAACAACACTACGCTGTGTAGACTCCGACGCCGTATTTGTCGCGCTGGAAGCTGAGGTAGTGCTGGACTCTTCGCATGCATCGCCAAACGAGGAAGTAGAGGTAGACCTAGCTCCGACATCAGTCTCAGGGAATACGTGACTTCGCCTGAAAGCTCACTTGTAGGATCCAGTCGACACTGATACAAATGTCAAATATGCTCAAATGAAGGAAGAGTGCCACTCACACGAGGCTGAAGGTCAGAGCGATGTAGAAGTTGTGGAATCCTGAATTGCAGAACGATGAAGGTAGAGTGGACTGTCCGTTGTCACTGAGAGTGTTATTGGCAGCAGCATCTTGAGCAGCTTGAGTCCATTTGACACCCTGCAGAGCTGTCAGTCCACACCATCTATAGGAACATCGCACGTACTCCGTGGTTGCATTCCCAAATAACTCGACCTTGGTAGTAGTTGACACGCCAAACCATGAGCCCAGCTCGTACGGAATTCACGACGATGACGAAAGGCCAGAGATAGAAGGAGAAACGGAGCCATAGCAGGGAGTTGTTGGAGATACCAATTCCTGATGTGACGCAGAGAGCGAGGATAGCCATGGCGATACCACCGTAGATCTGTGGTTCAGGGAATGTGAAGTACCAGAATGCGCCATATCTTTTTCGCCCATTACTACGTGAAACACATAGAAAGAGGAAAAGCTCACAAAAAGAGTAGTATGCCGCCAATCAAGGAGTAAAGACCAACAAAACTGGCCAAAGCTATTGCTCCATGACGGAGTGGGAAGATGAGCAGGCAGTTGTCGCACCTGTTGTGTGTGTTATTGTTAAGACGTAAAGCGAGCAAGATCATAAGACGCACCACATTGTCAGATAATTTCTGGCGTGCTTTCAGATTTCAAAATTGTGCGCTGAGGGAAAAAGTGCTGAGCTTGACGATGGTGTAGTGGCTCTAGCGATCTTGAGCTGTTGCAGTGTTGCAGTTGCAGAGGAGGTCGATCTGATCAGTCCTGAGTGTGTCCTAGTTGAGATTGGCAGTCAGTATAAGTCGTAAGGGAGTCGTAAGTCGTGAGTGTCAGGTCGTGGTCGTGATACCAGAATCGAGCTGAGGTCGATACAGTGGTCGAACTCTGTCGAGTGGTTGAGTAGAAATAGGGGTAAGATCAGCAAGTCATCTTCGCGCATCATCATCGTCATTCTCTTCCACTCTGATTCACTTCAGTGACTAACTGATTACTGACCACCCACTGACAACTGAGTACTGAGTACTGAGTACTGTACTGAGCTCTAGCAATGTCCGCCACGTCTACCACTACAGAGTCGGGTTGGCTCTCCTTCATGACAGGCGGCTCGCCAGGCTTAGTCCCCTTCGAAACGAAGCTCGAGCAGCTCACCTCCGCCAACCTCCCAGCCAACACCCCGCCCAATCTACTCGAGTCCCTCGAACTCTCCGACCTCATCAGGTCCAACTCCATCTCTCCGCCCGCTGCTTGGAGGGCCTTCCGGAAGAAGCTGACGCACACCAATCCGAACGTCGTGATCCTCGGACTCAAGGTGAGCTGCTGCCTGTTTCCCTATCGAAACACGGTCTGAGGGTACGCGCAGGTCCTGGACGTATGCGTCAAGAACAGCGGTGATGGTTTCCTGAAGGAAGTCGGTGGGAAGGGAGGAGCGGATGAATTCGAAAACGTAATTAAATCACCTGTAAGCCGTTTCTTCTCGGGTGTGGGTGGGCCTACTTACCCGCTGTGCGACCAGACGACCCATCATGAGGTTCAAGCTTTACTGCTCTCTCTATTTCAGACCTGGGCTCTGGCTTTCAAAGCTAAAGCTGGTCTCAGCAACATGGAACTCGTCAACACTTACCACCGTTTGGTCGGAGAAGGCATCAAGTTCCCTCCCAAGGACAGCTCTGCCACCGGAGCTCTCATTGATTCCATGAGCGTGCGTGTCGCTTTCTCTCTCCCTTAACTGACTCAGGCCGAACAATTAGGCGCCCGAATGGAAAGACTCTGACTTATGCACCCGCTGCCGTACCCCCTTCACCTTCACAAACCGAAAGCATCACTGCAGGAACTGTGGCGACATCTTCGATCAACAATGCAGCTCCCACAGCATGGAGCTGCCTCACTTTGGAGTCACAGAGAAGGTCCGGGTGTGTGATGGATGTTGGCGAAAGCTTGGTGGCGGTGGACGGAGGTTCGTTCTCTTTTGGACGTTATGGAGCAGAAGGGTACTGAGTAGTTTACACGCAGAGCATCTATCTCTTCTACTTCGCCGTCCTCCTTTACGCCATCACAATCTGCTCGCCCTCTATCGATGCATATCCCACGCTCTTCCACTGTCACAGCATCGACATTTGGCCACCGTTCGTCCTCCTCTGTCAAGCTCTCGCGTCGTCAGCAAGAGGAGGAAGACATGCGCCGAGCTATCGAGGCGTCTCTGAAGGATACGGGATCGACATCTCGCAAGGGATACATCCCTTCATCATCCTACCCTGGAGATCAATGGAGTGGGAGGAGGGAACCCCCAGTCGAAGTGGAAAGCACAGGAGAAGATGAAGACGCTGACTTCATGGCCGCCATTAAAGCAAGCTTGGAAGAGACGCAGAAGCCGCAGCCGTCTGCGCCACCGACACTTGGGGAAGAGCCTCCCTCTCACGGTCAACATCAGACCTACAAGGTTGGTCTTATTCCGTTCCCGCTGAGGATCGCGCTGAGATGTTTGATAGCCGATACCATCGTATGACTTGGAGATGAACGAGCGAGATGCTATGCTCACGTTTAGCCAAGTCGTCGAGACCTCCAAAGCTGCGGGCCGCAACGTCCATGACTCTCTTCGCCGGGCAGCGCCAAACGGAACGGACCTCTACCAGAAGTCTCTGAATGTCCGGCCCAAGCTCGCGAGGGGGATCGATGATGCGCAACGAAAGTGGGAGGTTTTGATGGAGATGAACAACAAGTTGACGGAGGCGGTCAAGATGTATGACAGGATTTTGGAGGAGCAGATCAACAGGAATGCTACGTCGGCTTACGCGTCGCATTTAGGACATCAGCCAGTTGCATACGCGCCTCAGACGTATTCTCAGCCTCAATCTCCTCCTGCTCCGCAGCCAACATCTTTTGCTCCGTCCCAGCAGGCGACTTATGCTCCCTCTCAACCTTATCCTCAGAATCAGTCAGCGCCGATACAAGACCAGCGATATGCACCTGCCGTGGCCCAATATCAACAGCCACCTTACGCCCAACCTTCTCCACAACAAACACTCCCACAAGCTCCCTCAGCACCAGTGGAACAGTATCCGACACCAGCGCCTCCCATCACTGGACTCCCACTGCAGGCCGAACCGACAAACTACCCTGCATCCACTGCTTTCTCCCCACAACAGCCACAGCCTTCTCCCGCCTCTCCACCACTGGTGCAATCTCCCTTCTTGGCTCCTCAACCATCATACCCGCAGGCATATCAGAGTCCGTATCCCGCATCCGATCCCCCGACTTCGCCTGTTACGGTCACTTCATTACCTGCCCCAGCATCGTTTGAGGCTGCGTCCACACCAAAGCCTCAGACTCCATTGGATCAACGTCCCGTTATTGTCCAACCTCAGCCTCATCCTCAGCCACAACCACAACCTTCATACGCACCGGGAAATCCCCAGCAAGGTTATAGTCTGCCTCCTCCACCCTCGACTCAAACGCAGAATCTGCTGCTGCAGCTCCCGCACGCTCCTAGTTTCCCGATCTACGATACCAAAGTCCAGCTCGAAGGATTGCCGGCTGCGCCCACTGGTCATATATGGACACCTGAACCCAAGAAGGAAGAGGCGCCGTTAATTGAGTTTTAGTTGGGTAGTTCAAAGTCTGTGAAGTGCTGTGGTATACTTAGTCATATGAAAGTGGTCATGGATGCAAGTCTTCATTGCGAACCCTGAAGCCTCTTTTACAGGCTAAGAATATCTGAACATCTTAAGCTCACATTGTTATTGACCGTCGTTGTGAAACTTCAAGTTCGAAAGTTGGAAGTGTCTTGAGCAGTGGTCGGAGAACAGCAGAAAAAGACTGAAATGCGGAGCGTGACGAAAACGCGACGAACTCCTCCACAACCATACCACAACCCTGACCATAGCTTGAATCCTTTATTACCAGTAGATCCGCAGAACAGATGGCAAGTTCAAAAGCTTCGACGTCTAGAGGGAAACAACCAGAATCAGAGGCAGAGGGCTACGAATTGCCTTGGTTAGTTTCCATTCCTTTGACGCGTCTTCACAAATGCTAATCCTTGTAACAGGGTAGAAAAGTTGGTTTCGCGCTCCCATTCGAGATTCGCCGTGTCTGAGCCCATTTAGGTATCGACCCATAAATCTAGAAGACATAACAGGCAACGTCGAGACAATCAACCGCCTGAAAGTCATTGCGAGGGATGGAAACTGTCCTCACATAATTATTTCAGTAAGCTTTTTTCTTTTACCTTGTCATCGGGTGCTCAAGTGCTTAGGGGACGCCTGGAATCGGAAAAACAACCAGCATTTTATGCCTTGCTCATGCCTTGCTTGGGGATGTGTACAAGGAAGGAGTGCTAGAGCTCAATGCTTCAGATGAGAGGTGCGTCATATTACCCTGTACATTGGACCGTGCGGAGACGCGTGTAGAGGCATTGACGTCGTTCGAAATCGAATCAAAACCTTTGCACAAAAGAAAGTCACTCTTCCTAAGGGGAGGCACAAGATTGTTATACTAGATGAAGCGGATTCTATGACGCCGGGAGCACAACAAGCGCTGCGACGAACGATGGAAATTTATGCCAACACCACTCGCTTTGCTCTCGCATGTAATCAAAGTAACAAGATTATCGAACCCATACAAAGCCGTTGTGCAATCCTTCGCTATGCTCGACTCAGCGACTCGGAAATTCTCAAACGACTAATAGAAATATGTGATGCTGAGAATGTACGTCTTTCTGCTCTATGTTCGCAGTGTTGATTGAAGAGGACAGGTCAAATATTCTAACGATGGACTAGCATCTTTGATATTTACTTCTGAAGGAGATATGCGCCAAGCGATTAACAATCTGCAGTCGACATACGCGGGGTTCGGATTCATTTCTCCAGATGCTGTCTTCAAGGTCTGCGATCAGCCGCATCCAGTCGTTGTGCGAGCAATCATAAGTGCCTGTATCAAAGCAGACATTGACACTGCCATGGAGAAACTTGATGAGCTAGTAACACAAGGATATTCAGCTGTTGATATTGTGACGACGATGTTCCGCGTAGTCAAAGGACTGGAAACAATGGCGGAATACCTCAAGCTGGAATTTATCAAGGTTCGCTTCCTTTGCTCCTCTGGTCTTCGTTGCTCAACGCTCCATAGGAGATTGGATTCGCGCACATGAAAATTCTGGAGGGTGTTGGGACGAGCGTCCAGCTTGGAGGCGTGCTTGCTCGACTTTGTCGTCTTTCCATCCCACCGGAGCAATTCGCAGTTTAACTTGTTTGTAAATGCAATCTGTGGTATCGTAGTATCATCTGTCAAAAAAAGTCTAAAGAAACCACGGCAAAGGGACGCAATAACTCAATGAATGCCAGTATGTACATATGACTAATATGCTAATTCCGCGAAGGGTCGATCTTGTCACACCATTCTTTAAGATCTTTTGGATTGGCAGCCTGGAAGAAGTAGCAATTCTGTGGCGTATACATGGCGAAGATGTTCTTCCGCCCCAACATTGCCTCAACCTCGAGGTTGTTGTCAACTCTCACTGAAGAGACGTTGACCACACTGAGCTCTTCCAGCTCCGAAGACGTTTCATAACAGAAGAGGTAAGGCCGCTTCAAAACGAAATACTGCTTCACCCATTCATCACTGGTCGGATCTCGGAGCACAGAAAGAAAGCCTCGTCTCGCGGCGACATCCCTTGAAAGGAACATAAGTACTTTAGAGCATTTGGGAAGTGTGAGCTTACGTTCTTGGTATCAAGCGGACTTCCGGTACCATTTTTTTCCTCTTCCTCTGCGGTTCAGGCGGCAAAGGCGTAGCCAGCTCAGGCTCTTTGGAAGGCGAAGGGTCTTGTGCAAGAACGATCTGGGGGATGGATCAGCTTAAAAATACGAACTGGCACGAGCTCACATCGTTCACAGGGCCGAAGCGTTTTGACCACAAGGCTAGCGCTTTCTGAAGAAGTGCGTTTGGGTCTGGAGCTGGTGGATACGAGGTGAGTCGTTCTCTGGACATAGCACCTAAAATCGCTTGGGTGGCATCGACATCAGCACTTCTTCGTTCTGACACTGCCGCATTATTGAAATCCTTGATCAAAGTCAGACCGCGAGGCTTCCACTTTCCCAGTATATCCTCTCCGCGAACGAATTTACCAGCTGTGTTCAATCTCCAAATCTCGGCAGTTTTCTTGGGAGTGAAGGGGATAAGGCGAACGCAGAATAAAGCCGTAGCCTTGGACAAAATCCTGGTGGAACTAAGGAAAGAAGCGATCTTTGAAGGCGGGCGAGCGTCGCGGTTCTGCATCGTTACAGCGATGTCCATCATAAAGGTAACGGGCTCTTTACAGCGAGGAACGTCAACCTGCCAAGAGAGCGCTAGCAATGCACGGTGGTTTTGAGCAGTGGTGCGATCCAGGAAGATCGATTCATGAACCGAACTGTCCCAAGACGTGACAAAAGTGAGCTCACTACTGCCATCAGGCTGGAATTGGCATGTTTGTCGTGTGATGGATCGCAAAATAGTATCCTTTCCATGCTCCGCACTGTGTACCCTACCGCGAGGATCGAGGAGTCGGGCGTTGCCGAGTTCCACTTTGAGAAACTTGGTCCAAGGGAATTGCCGTCCAGAATTATGCGACAAGCGGATGATCAAGCGGCGCTGCAACCCTTGGCGGAGGTAGAAAGCGCCAGGGTCTAGAGTGTTCACGGCCACCACTGGGACGGGATCATAAGATCCCTCTGCTGATAGTTCGCAAATTTGGATCATGGCCAGAACATCGTGACGCTGCTCTAGAACCAGTTCAGTTTCGTTACGCCGGGCAACCGGCTCAGGAATGGCAGGCTCCACGCCTCGAGGGGCTATGACACCAGCTCCTTCGCGCATTTCGTCCCATTGTTCCATCCTATCGAAAAATCCGTGCTTGGGCTCTGCAAAGAAATGGACAGTTGCGTAGCCATCTTGAATATACTGAGCTATCTCCGCCGTCACACCGATTGTGACAGACTTCTTCATGCGAAATTTGGACAGACTGCTTGTTGGGAAAGCATTGGAGACAAGATTGTCATCTGGAGTGGTGACCGTTCCTGCGATAGAAGAAATCCGTAGCTGGCAGTGAAGGCTGGCAAAGTCACTTGAATGCAGGCCTGAAACTTTATCGACAGTTATTTCAACAGTCATCTTAACGCCTGCCTCCAGGGTGATGGCTTGTTCAGGGCTGTAATGTGTTGGTTGCAATCGAATGCGGCAAGTCGCAATGGGCTCTGACGAGTATCGAGAGTAGACAGACGCGGTTGAAGCAGCTAGAAGGAAGCGAGATAACGGCTTTAGAGAAATGATAGCAGATCCGATGTAAGAGTGCGACAATGGCGCGGCTTCGTAGAAAGGAGCATCCCAATCAAAATTAGCGGAGTACTCTGGCTTGTCAATAAAGTTGTTGAGGTTACGCATCTGCTGCAAACGCTGGTTCAACTTGTCGAGCGACCAGACATAAACCGCCTTGTTGCGCCGATCTAATACTTTGACAGCAACACACGGTTTCGAAGCCGACTCCAGAGCTTGATCGGTCACCTCATCCAGATCCATCAATCCCGTAATCGTCTCCAAAGCTGAGGCCGGAAAAACTTGGTCCAATACCATCAGCTGATATGTCACATCCTTATCCAACTCGCGGCTGATCACATTGGCTTCTTTCACCACGATGGCATGAGCCATGATATCCTCAGCCATTCGCACTCGCCGGTTCCGACGCCAGCGAACAAGGGCTCGCTTGATCAGCTGCTTCTGGTCGTCCGTGAAATGGACGAATTCAAAATCATCGTCTTCAGCCTTGCGTTTTGCCAGAAGCTTCTTTACCCTCGTTTCGTAATGCTTCTTTTGGATATCCAGCATGCGCTGCATTTCGTTCTGAACCAATTTGATCTTCTCCTGCTGGATCTCGTCCGACTCTCCGTTAGCCATGCTTTCTATGCGCCGCTCATACTCTTGTTTTTGAACTTCTAGTCTGCGCTCTATCTCTTCTTTTGCAGATTCATACCGATCGCCTTCCGACACCGTCGTGCCGCTGTAAGTCATAGTCGAGTCCATGCTGTCATCATTTGTCCAATTGCTACTACTAGATGGCCGATTTGAAGGAGAGTCGCCAGAGTCGTCATCATCGTCTGTTGCCGTGAAGCTAAGCGACATTCTAGAATCTGGCCGTCCGACAGAAGTGCCCCTGCGATGAGCGTGAGTACGAACGACCTTTTGGTAAAGCGAATTCAGGTCGTCGTCTGGTAGTGATTCCAAATCCAGCATGTGCCCATCTGGAAGTTTCTGGCGCGCTTCATTCTTTGCGTACTCCCAGTCCACTACTTCAGAAGCCGTAGAAACGGGAGACTCTGGACGGGTCATGGGAGAACTCGTTCGGCTGTTGTCGTCCTCAAACCCGCTGAGACCAGGTGAGCGAATCTCGTGTGGTAACTTCGACTGCCTTGCATCTCGGTCAATTCGAGCCTGCTCGGGGTTACTACGCCGTGATTGTAAACTATTATTGTTCCAAGATTATCCAAAAGAACTCACTTGAACCTAAACACATGAAAATCCCCAAGAATGATTCGGTAGCCTGACTTAAGTTTCCGAGGCTGCATGTTCGACTTGAGACATCTACCTCGCTATTTAAAATGATAGACAAACCTCTCCGGAGTTCAGTCGTTGACCATTAACCATTGTGGCGCTATTTTCCATTGCTTGAATTGTGACCTCTTTCATGTCAGGGGAGCATTGGAAGTGGCAGTGTTCGGCGAGTACTTTGGTCCCGCTCAATCGAATATCAGCAGCAGACTCGAGGTTTCCAACTATGGTCTTTCCTGGTTTAATTTGGTACAGTAGGCATTCGGACATCAGGGGGTCTTCGTTTAGGTTGACCAAATGTGGTGCCTGGACGCTTGATAAGCGAGTAGGGATCGAGAATAACGAAAAGTTGCACCTTCTTTGGCGTGAAGACACCAACAACATTTTTCTCGATCGAAATTCCAAGTTCTTCCAGCGCTTTCTCTCGTTCTTCTTGCACAACCTTCGTTTTCTGAATCTTTTCTTCCCAGCTCTGATTGATTTCCGCCATTAACTTTTCGGCGCTCTCCATCTTCTCCTGCATTTCAGCTTTCGAAATCGTCTGTTCCTTCCCCTCCCTATCTAAGAATACAACCATCTGTTTCTCGGCGGGGACTGATTTATCGTAGAAAGCTTCGGCAGCCTGGCCAGGAGGAAGAGCGACCCTCTTCCGCATAGCTTCCAGCTCCTCCTTAAGCTCGCGAATAAGTTTGGCGTTCGGGTCTTCGTTGACAACGGCCTGGTTCTTGATTTTCTTGGCTTGATCGGCATAACGAAGAGTTGACAACGTCTCATCATAGTCTGCTGGAGAAATCGCTGCAATCATGGCTGTTTTGGAGTTACCGCCAATCGAGTCTTTTAGGAGCCAAGTTAAAACCTAGTGTCACAAATGAATGGACAGTCTCGGGAGGAAGGGAACAGTACAGAATCTCGGTAAGGGATGTGTTCCGCGCCACCTTTCTTCTTGGTAGTTGCAGTGCTTTGTGTCGCCAAAGCTGAGATAACCTTTCCCAAAGTCGTGAGAGATTTGTTGATGTTAGCTCCCTCCTTCAGTCGCACTCCAGTGGCACCGGTCGAGTTTGCTCTTTCTGAACCGGCAAGGTCAATTAAGCTAATACGAGACACCTTCTCGGAAGCCATTTTGATGTCCGGGTCTGTCTTCTTCTGCGTCATGATGAGGGTGAACACTGAGTGCGACCG